>JXTB01000667.1:82884-94023 GCA_002914805.1 Parasponia andersonii
ATGTTATGGGAAACTTCCCGTTTCCCTTTTGTTACTTAAATAAAATCAATCAACAATTTTTTTTAATAATCTAAATGTATAATCCTAGTATTATATTTATAAATTATACTTCTAGTTTCCCTTTTTTGTGACTTAATCTTTTTTTTTTCTTTTATATAAGTATAAGTTAAATCATATGAATACATAAGTAGTAAAATAAATTAAAATCTATATAATAATTCATACAAATAAAGTAGTGGAAATCAAAACTTCACATGCTTCATACTTATTTAATAATAATAATAATAATAACAATAGATATACTTATTCGTATATATAAAGTGTGCTTAATTAAAACTTAGGTATATAGATATAAGTTTGTTATCAATTTATTTGGACTCTAAATGCGTACTAGACTAAGATTTAAACAACAATAATTATTAAAAAAATCTACTTAACTCAATAATAGACACAAATTAATCATATTATTATAAAAATCATATATGAATGAATGAAAATGCATAAAAAAATTTATTTCTTATTAGGCACGTAGTCCAACCTAGCTTTCATGTGCGTATTCCACTGCAACCATATTCACAAAAATTTTGTTAGTATATAACAATTTCACTTATTATAACCATAGATTTTAAAACATATGAAAAACAAAAATCATATTATAGGACAGACTTGATATTACAATTCAACATTTTCTAGCTTTGGCGTATACCTAAATTAGGGAATGTTACAGAACCACTCTGATACCTGCTAATCTATCACGACCCAAGCCCCGGGTCTGTAACAGAATGTGAATTTCACTTAAATTTGAAATTCTTTAGCATTTGTAAAAGTGTCTAAAATGTTTCAATTTTGTGCAATAGTCCATTTTTAGAAAATATTAAGAATTCCAATTAGTGAACCTTTCCCACAGTTCGTATGTGCCATCAAACATAGATTGAATATTAATTAGAAAACTAAATCAGGTGCAATTTGAAATCCATGCATCATTATCCATAACTACAAGTATCAAGTACTAACATGGTATATAAAGTCTACAAACACAGTTGAAAGTAATAATCTTAGTTCAATACTATTTCAATCCATAAAATAAAGTCTAGCTTATTCCAACTCTTAGTATTACCAAGATAATATAGTACTCTCGAAGGGGACCTTCTATTCTCCTTTGATCACCAAGATCGCACTAAACACCACCTGAGGAAAGAAGTAGGGGATGTGAGCATAAAATGCCTAGTAGGAAACTCAATTACCATTTTGAAATCATTTTGTTTATGAAAAATATGCATGGTTAGTTATGCTAAAAATAATCACCAAACTAGTTAATTAAATCTCCTACCTCACCAAGATAGAGTGTGTGTGGTATAGTTCGATGATCGCTCAGATCATTGAGAATTGAATTCTAACCCTTGATCGCACTCTTTGAAAGACCAACTTCTCAATAGAGCCTCAAATCAAAATTCTTATGTCACCACTGAATATCTAGCATCTAAAATAGTTAGGTTAGATATATAATTTGATCAATTTGGATTCAGATTGAAATCCAACCCTTAGCACATAAAAAGAGGCAAATCATCTCATTTTCTATGCCCATTTTGAAATATAGTCAATATGTATCTCATTTTTCACCATTTCATGAGTACATTCTAAAAATGATATTTATTTCAAATCTAATAGTCTGATCAAAAAGTCAAATTTTGAGTTTGAACCTCCAAAATTATCTCACATGGCAGAATTTAAACAGGAGATTTTCGAGTTTGGAAATACATACCATTAGATTCCTTGTGTCAAGACAAGTTGAAAGAGCCCAGTCTCGCAACTTGAAGTCACTTGAAATGGCACTGGCATCGAGTTTTCTCCACGGTGGTTTTCAGCTGCATGATGGTGAACGGCGGCTCTGCTGGCACTACCACTCTAACAAGAGCTTCATCTAGCAGTGGTGGTTTGTTCTAGGCAGGTGGCGTGGCTCGTCGGCAGCTGGAAAGTGTTAGTCCAAGATTGACTACCTAAGAGGGGGTGAATTGGTTTTAAAATTTTTTAAGAAATTTTTCAATTCTGTAAAACTATAGACAACTATTTTGAAATTTATAAGCTAAATAAACAATAATACTAAAAATATAACAATAATGCCAAGTAAATTAAGTATACTAAATGTCAAACACTCAATTAAATAGTTTGTAATAAAGTAAAGAGTTTAGGGATAAAGAAAATATAAACTCAGTTTTTACGAAGTTTAACAAACACGACGATTTACTTACATCCCCAACTCTTGGCAACTTACTTCAAGCTTTCCACTATCGGATCAAGATTATGGGCTTGACCGACCCTTGTACAAATATAGTAAATTCTTCTTAGGCCCATCCAACCTTTACAATAGTCTTGAATTCAGCTCAATTATGCCTAATCACAGATTATTTGGACTCTGGTGCTAATCTCACCTATACCGGATTGTTTAGATAATGGTGCGAACCTCACCAACTCACGAGTTATTTAGAGTTCAATGACAACCTCACCTACACTCACATTATTTAGACACTGGTGACAATCTCACATAAAATGGGTAATTTAGACTCCGGTGGCAACCTCATCTACACTCAATGGTTTTTCAATATACGAGTGAACACACTCAAGAACTCTCCTCATAAAAGTAATGAATATTATTTTGGCTTAGGAGATTTGATAACTATGTATAATAGGTGCTCTAAGTTTAGCTCAATATGATTTAAAAATTAATTTAATGTAGAAATAGGCTTTGGCACTTTGAAAGTAGTTGCATAATAATTTAGATTCATGCAAAGTCTTTTTAAAGTCTTAAAATAGTTTCTACTTATAAGGTTGAGTAAAAACTGGTTATTTATGACCGTTTGACACAGTCTCTAGAGTTTTGGGTAGACCAGTAAAGTTTTCAGCAGACTCCCAAAAACTAATCGATGGTAATGCAGCTGCAACTGTCGAAATCTAATGGTTACAAAAAAGTTTTGGACTACCTAAAACTTTCAACTTTTGACAGCTTTTTGGTGTTTTTCCAAATTTTGACAGCTTTTGGCATTTTTCAGAATCTAACTTCTAAGCTTGTTTTAAATACTTTAAAAACATTAGAAATAACTTGAAAAGAGTATTTTGGCTATTGCAAACTTGTTTTAGTTTTATAAAGGAATTTAACAATGGTTTAGAAAGTTTTCACATCAAAACATATTCTAGTTTGCAAATAAAAAATTTCTTTTTAGCCTATTTCAAATAATCATGATTTAAATATATTTGTAACTTATTAAACTTAAAAAATTATATTTCAAAGAATATTTTTCCTATTAAAAAAATCATTATTTTCTATTTTGAAATTTCTAGTAAAATAACCATTTTAAGATTAAGATAATTTAACAACTAAGCATGAGCCAATGTGAAGAGAATTTATGTGCAATGTAATAAATCAAATACAAGACTAAATATGAAATATACCCTATCTAAGCATGGTCTTGTATCTTGATTGTCCATCTTCAAGCTTGATTCTAATAAGTTCAATATGCATCCATCTTCAAACTTGATTCTTGATCAACTTGAGTTAGAACTTTAAAACCATTTCACTACACACTCAAGTTAAATCATTAATACTAAATCAAATATTTGTTATCTTCAAAATAAGAGTGAGTAAGATTGAAACTTTAATTTCTCAATAATCTTCTCCCTTTTTAATGATGAAAAATATTGATTTATGGTATAAATAATAATATGCAATAAGGATATAAAATTATGAAATTGAACATATTTACCTCAGTCCTTAACATATTTTAAGCTCCACCTCAAAATATGCTTGAGAAAATTAAAGGGGCTTGCTTCCTATTTTAACTCAATAAAGCATTATAAGCATATTTTGAGAAAAGGTAAAAAGAATGTATGCTAAACAAAGTTTTCACCCTTAAAATACGCATATTCATAAATAAATCTTTCTCTCTTCATATTAATAAAACATCATTCTTTTCACCCTTTTGACATCATTAAAAAGATAAAAACAATTTTAAAACTATATATCTTATAGAATCCAATCCATATCTTTGAAATAAGATTCTCTCCATATTTATTCATTGTATTACTCTTTTCGTTTAAATTCATGACAAAAGTATATGAAAGAGTAATACACAAATAATTTTCTCCTAATGTGAAAACTATAATTACATGTTAACCAATAAGGAGATAAGGAGGAATCTAGAATTGAACAATCTTTAAAAGAAGAATAACAATGATCAAACAAAAGATTGAACAACAATATGATGCCAAAGTGAAAACAAGAGCGTTCTTTTTTTCATTTTTCTTTTTTTTGCAAAACTTCGTCAATTAATAATAAGTATAAAAAATATAGCATATTTAAAATAGAGAAGTTACATGAAATCAAGATCATAAAAGCTCTAACACAAGGTGAAAATAAGTTTATTGAACATCGTGAAAGCTCTAGCATAATTTTCACTTGTTAAAAACATATTTCTCCAAGTATAATCAATTATAAAGCATAGGAGAAATTCAAATCATTAAAGCACAATAGTGAAATAATTTATTATTCTTCATTTTCGTTAAACTATACAGAGATATCAAAAATGATGCATTTAAAAGATATATGATCATTTAGCACAAGAATTATAAATATGCTTCCCTTCAATATATGAATCATGATCAAAAATGTTAATAACCAAAGTAAGCAAACATTATTCATATAAGAGAGATATCAATTATTTGTGGATACCAATTATTTTTTAACAAATTTATCAAATTTTAAAATCAATACACTTTCTTCTCCTCCTTTTGATATTATCAAAAAGTTGCATATAAATGAAGGATAAGATTGACACCAATTAACAAATGCAAAGTAAAAACATGAATAAGCAACCAATAACAAGTATCCAATTCAAACATGGCATATTATCCAAGTTTAAACAACCATAAGAAATAGATGTTCATAAAAGATAAAGAATAACAAAGCATATCTTGAAAGCTAATGAGAACTTTATATGTGATATTCATCAAAAATAAGCTCTTATAAAGTTATAGAATGAAAAACTATATGTAAATATTTAAAATGACAAAGTTACAAAATATAAACATTGAAATCAAATAACATGTCATTTTGAGTTCAAATACATCACCAATATAGATAAAATAATTCAATTAATTATACATGGTACTTGTTATATAAAAACTATCAAGTATTTGTACAAATATAAGAGTTTAAGTAATTTACATTGTGCAGTCCTTGTGAATCACATATGAGCAATTAATATGTTAGTCAAAATTATGCTCATAAATAAAAATTCAAATAATATCTAAAGAAATGAGAGAAAATGATTTAAAAGACACTAAAAATCGCTTATATATAAGGGCCTACTACAAATTTTCAGTAGACCGAAAACAACTTTTCGATATGTGAAAATTATAGAAAATATTTAATTTCCATGCAACTTTTTTGGTAGACTAGTGAAATTTTCAGTGTGCCAAAAATGCATCTTTTGCAGTATTTCGAAAAGTTTTGTTTGGAAAATTTGAGAAACGATTAAACCAAAAACTAAAACATTGAGAAATCATCATTTTGATAAGCATAGAATCATTTTTGAAGGTTTGAGCAAAACAAAGAATATTTAAACAAAAAAACTCAAGAGAATTCATCATAATTAACCATACCAAATTTTCCTTGTTTTGGTATCTTCATAGGCTTTAAGTGCTTGAGCAAACATTTTTAAGAAGACACACTTTTATTGGTTGGTGATGATTCCATCCTTCGAAAAGCTCTATATCATCTTTCTGTTGAGGTTGGACTTAATTATCATCTTTTGATTTGTTATTAAACTCCAATCATTCAAGTTTAATACCATATATATAATAATATCATCTATACTTTTCTCCTTGAAGGAGTCACTAGTTTCATCAAATATCACATGCATTGATTCATCTACTACCTTATTCTTTTGTTAAAAAATTCTCTTTATGTATTACTAGTAGTAGAGTAACTAAAAAAGTTTCCAATATTGGATTTTGAGTCAATATTTTCAAGTTGTCTTTGAGTTTTTAATCATTGCAAATCTCATAATGGTATTTTATTCAAAAGAGATTTATTCAACACCCGGTTGAAAACATCACAAATAGTTTGATGATTATGGCATAAAAGTATTTTAGTAAAATATTTGCATTCGAAATGGTCATAAAAATTTTAAAAATAATAAAGAAAATCATATAAATCTTTTAAAAAAAAATTATCATGTACCTCAGGGGCAAAATAAAAAAAAAATTGACTTATTCTCAAAGTGAGATGCATTACAAATCTTGTCATTTCCAAAAAAAAGATTAGGTAAACTATAACAAGATTCCTTAAGTAAAGTTTTGAAATTATACCCATATTAGCATGTCCAAATTTTCTATACCATAATCAATAAATATTTTCTTTTAAAAGTAAAAACAATATCTTGACTTAAGAACAATAAAAATATTTTAATAATTATAAAAATATTTTTTTTATCAAAAGATATAATCTCGTTTGTTTAAAATTTCAAATTGATCACTCGAAAGATTAAAAGAAAAACTCAATCACTCTAATCACAAAGTTGACAAAAATTAAACATATTGTGTTTCTAGTTATACTTTCTCAAAGATAAGTAAATAATTGTTACTAATATTACTTATGCCAATGATCTTACTTTTTATGTTGTCTCTAAAAATGAAATATCCACCATCATTTCTTTGTGAAAATTGAGAGCTTGGTGAAGTCATTGGTTTTATTCTTCGAACAACTTCTTTCTTTCCTGTACCTACAATAAAGATTCAAATTTGGAGTTTTAGTACCCCACATAACTTTGGGTCCTTCGGGTTAGTCTTTGAATTCTTTAATACTCATTCTTGTTTGACACCAAAATATGCATTTTTCATAATAGAGCGTGGAAAACTTGTATGTCCATTTTGGTTGCAATAAGTACATACATATTTTGAGTTACTATTAAATGTTACTTTGACAAAATAATTTTTGAGATACTTTTATTTTATAAAAGGTTTGTATCCTATACCTCCTTTGTCAAAAACACATCTTTGTCCACCTAGTATTAAATCAAAATTCTTCTTTCTATTTATGAAATTGTGGACAATATTGGTTAAATCTAAAAATTTTTTAATTTTAGGAAGCATTTTCATGTTTCAAAGATACACATATATCACAAGTCAAAATAACTTCCTTTTCTTTTAAAAATTTCTCAAGTTCTTTTGATAAAAGAGATAATTTCTTGTTGAGAACACTACTTTTCAAAATAAGCAATTTGTAGTTATCATGCAATATATTAAAATCATCAAGTAGCTTATTGTATGATAACTCTTCTTCATCACTTTCATTATCAAAATCACTACTAGCATCACTATTATCAAGAAAATCATTATTGAGACCAAGCAATTTTACCTCATCCACAATTGCCATAAAGCACTTGTCAGTATTTTCTTCTTAAATTTCTTCATTTAATTCATCGTTGCCATATTAACACATGTGGTCTTCATTTTCTTTTCTTCTTCCCCATCTTGATTTTCATTCTTGATCATCATGATCTCACGAGAAATAAAAAATTTAATAAGTTCTTCTAGAGGAATATTTGTGACGTCTTTCTTTTTTTGGATAGCAACCACCTCCTTTTGATATGCTTTTGTTAAGGGTTTTAGAACCTTTGTTACCACTTCGGTATTGCTATAAGTTTTCCCAAGAGCATAAATATTATTAGTGATGTTAGTAAATCTAATAAATATTTGAGCAATAGATTCATCACTTTTTATTTCAAATATCTCATAGTCATGCACAAGCATACTAAGTTTACTAAGTTTAATTTCTTTAATTTGACTCATATTTTTATATGAGCTTTCAAGTATTTTCCATATTTCATGTGTACTAGTAGCCATCTATATACCATTATAAATATTTACATCTATACTACATAACAAATAATTCATAGCATATCCATTTATAGAAAACATGATTTCGTTAAAATCATCATATTCATCCAATTCTTTTTCAAATCATTTATCATCAATTATTTTTCTAGGAATATATAGACCTTGAACAACAATATTCAATAAATCATCATCCATAAATTTAAGAAATTCAAGCATTTTGATTTTCCAAATATTGTAGTCAATACTATTAGAAAATGGTGGTCTAGTTGTGTAGTACCCAAGATTCTCACATGCATACTAAGCTAATAATAAACACGTTCCAATTACATATTAGGCATCTAGAAGCCATTAATACTACTTTCACAATAATATGCTCATTCCTGATGTTATATGCTTTTACATATATATTATTATACTAATGAGTATCGAAGTATCCTAATACAGTGTAGAGGTTCAATATCCTCAGAAAGAGAGCTCGATGTACTAAAAAAACAAAGAATATATTTATGAAAGTAATATTATGTTCACATACATTAAGATCATATTTCTTGATAACTTGGTCAAATAGTAGTTTTTCGGTAAAATGTAATTTTCACGATTTTCAAAGTCAAATTCACTATGTGTTTAACACATCAAATAGCTTTAATTCAATATCTATGACTTATTTATAGTATTTTATTTTTCTACTCCGGGCATGCACGAGGTGACATTCACAACACTGATTTGTGTTTTACTTCACTAAACTAGCTTAGATTCAGCTGAATCGCGTAATGTTATTTTTATGAATTCTAATTATTAATGCTAATACTATGTTTGAATTATTAATTATAATCTAATTGACTTATTTTTATGTTTAATGATTGGTTATGGGGCTAGGTTCTATCAGATTACAATAAGACCTATCACATGGGATTATAGGTCAAAGTATGACTAGTTTTCCCTTTCTAAGCTAGGATTCATCAACTTTATCCAGACTTGGATGTATGGGAATGACCAGCAACGTGGTGACTATGCTAAGAATGTTTTAGAGCTAGATACAGAGAAAATAATGAGCAAAATATCTAAAATTGTAACACTCCCTAGTTTAACGATATTGTTATACACAATCAAACTATGAAGTATTATACTTTCTTAAACCATATCTTTAGATTTATAAAAAGGTGGGCAAATTTGAACTTTCCAAAACCTTTAAACAGGCCAATTGCATGGCATTTCTTGTTAAAAGAATCTTTATAAAATGTACTATCAAAAGAGGTTTTTACCAGTCTATTTTGCCATCAGCAATAGTATTTATATTACACCAAAATATCTCAAAACAAAAATATCACCCACAGGTCAAGCTCGTCCATATCTGTATGATCGTAGCGACAAAATATAGGTCAAGCAACTAGCTACTCAACACTAAAGTGTGCCCCCTCATCTCCATTACAAGACTAAAATGAGCTAAAGCTTAGTAAATAAAAACTATGCATGCTCATGTATGCTTTAAAATCTCATCAAGTTCCCACTGTACACTTTTCTTTCTTAACCATTTGAGTCCATATATTTTCCTTAAAAATAGTCATAGTTGGGCCCCTTAGTACTTGCTAGTCCCATAAGTCAATAGGTCGTGATAACATTAGGTGGAATTCTCACTTTAAAATTCGTACAATGGTACTCACTTTTAAATACTCTGTAATGAAATTCTCAATTTGAATGCAAGACGTGCCATGCATATATCATTTCATAACTTTCAAGAAAGAGTAAGTTTCACATAATGACATCTTCTATGTAATTCTTATGACACAATTGTAAGTCTTTACTTACCTCGTGTCCTAAATAGAAATTAATAGTGGAAAGGATCAATATCCTCTAGAGACTGGTGTGCTAATCACCTATCGTAAATTCCTATTATTCAAGATGTACATATTGTTGACAAATTAAGGTTTCAATCTTACTCACTCTTTTTTTGAAGATAACAAAAATTTGATTTAGTACTAACGATTTAACTTGAGTGTGTAGTGAAATGGTATTAAAGCTCTACCTCAAGTTAATCAAGGAATCAAGCTTGAAGATGGATGCATATGGATATATTAGAATCAAGCTTGAAGATGAACAATCAAGATATAAGATTGTGTCTAGATAGGGTATATTCATACTTAGTCTTGTATTTGATTTAGTTCATTGCATATAAATTCTCTTTGCATTGGCTCATACTTTCAAAAGAATTTTCAAAAATCTTTCAAATGAATTTTCAAAAATCTTTCAAATGAATTTTAAACAAATCTTCAAAGAATTAGCTAAACTTTAAATCCACTAATTTTTAATTTTTTGAAAATAAATATCATTTCTAATCTAACCCAAATATTCTAAAAAGTACATTTTTTAATGTTAAAAATGATTTGAAAAAGAAAATTTTAAGAACGATCAAAAATTGGTTCAAAGAAAT
This sequence comes from Parasponia andersonii, assembly GCA_002914805.1. NCBI lineage: Eukaryota > Viridiplantae > Streptophyta > Magnoliopsida > Rosales > Cannabaceae > Trema > Trema andersonii. Next base: position 93,206 of record JXTB01000667.1, read on the forward strand.
CAAAAATAGGTTTCTGACCAAATGGCCAAAAATAACCGTTAGAGCTAAATTGGCATGTCAGACTCCAACGGCTAGTTTTTTGGTCGACCAAAATTATTTCTGGTTGACCAAAATTTTGACAGCAAGTTACCAACTGTCGAAAATGGCTAGTTTTTGAAGATGTCTTTAAATGAAGCAAAGTTTGATGACTTAGTGTAACATCCCCCGATTCCACACACGTATGTAAGGGTATTTATATAAATATTTAGTGAAATCAGGAGATGTTACTCGACTTAGAATTGATAAAATCGGGGAAAATTAAAACTTTCTAGAAGGAAAAAGGAAATTTCTACTCATAATTATACATACTCTAATGTATACATATATACACCCTCGGTAAGTGGGCCTCTCATGAAAGTTATATAATATACACACACAAAATAGGTACAAAATTGTCTATCAAAAAACCACAGCATCAAAATGCTCATATACACAAGCTGCAGTCAAAAAGTCAGCGCTCCTCCTCTAACTCACATATCATCCGTACCTTCTACAATGTAAGAATATTAATGAGTATAAAACTCAGTAAGTAACGTATGCAGATGCAGAGTACATATAATATGAAACAAATGGTCATATGGTTGGGATCCCTGTGTATATTGTATTGCCTGATAAGACCGTGAATTGCATACTAAGCCACTCAGAGAATGTATAACATATCATGAGCTATATGGAGGTCTCGAGTCCCAAAAATCCCCTCTGTGTACAGCAGAGGTCCACCCCATACCGCCGTCAGAGTGTTCCTAAAGGAACCATAGTGTCCCCGAAAGGACCAGAGT
>JXTB01000667.1:95378-126210 GCA_002914805.1 Parasponia andersonii
TTATGCAATATGAATATGTTTATTATTGACTTATTATGTATGTGAGAATCTTGGCCATCACACTTAGAAAGAGAGAATACGAACCTATATTGATACCCAATTAGTTTCTAAGTGCAAAACCTCTCTTTTTCTCAACTTTAGCGTTTAAATCATATTGAGCCAATCTTAGAGCATCTACAGTGCATTGTTCTTAAATCTCCTAAGCCAAAATTTTATTAATTACTTTGTGAGGAGAATTTGTGAGTGAGTGTTCACTCTTGTTTATTGAAAAACTATTGAGTGTGCGGTGAGATTACCACCGGATTCATAAATAACCCGATTTAGGTGAGGTTGCCACCAGAATCATAAACAACCTGTGAGTTGGTGAGATTTGCACCATTGTCTAAACAATCCGTATAAGAAAGTTTGTCATCGGAGTCAAAAAAATCCGAGGCTAGGTGTGATCGAGCTGGAGTCAAGACTATTGTAAAAGCTAGAGTGTACCTAAGAAGAATTCACTCCGTTTGTTAAAGGATCGGTCAAGCCCATAATCTTGATCTGATAGTGGAAAGCTTAAAGCAAATTGCTGAGGGCCAGGGACGTAGGCAAACCGTCATGTTTGTCGAACCTCGTAAAAACCGAGTTTGGACTTTCTCTATCCCTATACTCTTTACTTTATTGCAAGCTATTTAATTGAGTATTTGATATTTAGTATGCTTAATATACTTGCTATTATTACTATATGTTTGGCATTATTGTTGATTTAGCTAAAAAGTTTCAAAATAATGGTATAATTTTTTGAATAGTTGAAAAATTTCTTAAAATGTTTTAAAACCCACTTCACCCCTCCTCTTGGGTTAGCTATTCTTGAGACAACATATTTTGCCAAAAGAATGCATTAAGATACTTGAATAAGACTGAAATCACAACTTTCACCGAACTAAGAAACTTGATCGGAAAATGACTCAAAAGTATACAAATCACTTAAGGTACTTAGCAGCCAATAACTCCCACATGATTAAAATCATGGTTTTAAATCTGCAATAATATTTTACAAGCCAATTTCCACATATACACCTCAAGGAGAATTACTTAGAATGACATAAGGACACTTGAATTCTTCACGGTTTAAACACAGTTTAAAACAACTTTTACACTTGTGTGTCATCAGAAGCAGCCACCAAATGAGTGTAATAAATAATAGGATCAATAAAATATATGCTCCAAGTTTAAAACATTAGATTACAAATATAGAAAACTTAATCTACTACATATGAAAATACTTAAATCCATAAATAGCAAACTTTTGGACTTTAGGTCTAACTTTAATCATCAATTTAAATTCTATATTTCCAACAATATATAAGCTTCCTAGGACTTTTATTTATCAAATAAAAGCGTTGGTTTAAGGGCTACATCAAGAAAAATCAACTAAAAACTCAAAATCCCAACTAGGCCTCACCTTGACTAGTTTGAGCTTTTGTTGAAGCACTTATCTTCTACCTCCACCAAACTGATTCCCAAGGTTTAGAATTAGATTTTAGCACTTAAAAGGACTTGAAAAAACCATTATTTAAGTGGTATCAAGTGGAGAATTGAAATAAGAAAACAAATCCTAAGAAGCTACCTTGACTAGCTTTGATCTATCTTTCTTTCTAGAGCTCCATCTTGTGTTCTAACCACTTGGAAACTCTTGGAAATAGCTAAAAAGAATTAAGAGAAGTGTAGAAATATGGTGCCAAAGATTCTCACATGCATATTGAGCCAATAATAAATATGTTCTAATTGCATATTAGGCATCTAGAAGTCGTTAATACTAGTTTTATAGTAACATACTCATTAATTATGTTATGTGTATTTACATACATGTTATTACACTAATGACTGTCGAAGTGTCCCAATGCAGTGTAAAGGTTCAATACCCTCAGAGAGAGAGAGCTCGGTGTGCTAAACGAACAAAGAATATAATTATGAAAGTAATACTATGTTTGCATTGTTAATTGGAGTGTAATTGACTTATTTGTATGCTTAATGATTGGTTATGGGGCTAGGTTCCACCAAATTACAATNTTTACACTTGTGTGTCATCAGAAGCAGCCACCAAATGAGTGTAATAAATAATAGGATCAATAAAATATATGCTCCAAGTTTAAAACATTAGATTATAAATATAGAAAACTTAATCTACTACATATGAAAATACTTAAATCCATAAATAGCAAACTTTTGGACTTTAGGTCTAACTTTAATCATCAACTTAAATTCTATATTTCCAACAATATATAAGCTTCCTAGGACTTTTATTTATCAAATAAAAGCATTGGTTTAAGGGCTACATCAAGAAAAATCAACTAAAAACTCAAAATCCCAACTAGGCCTCACTTTGACTAGTTTGAGCTTTTGTTGAAGCTCTTACCTTCTACCTCCACCAAACTGATTCCCAAGGTTTAGAATTAGATTTTAGGACTTAAAAGGACTTGAAAAAATCATAATTTAAGTGGTATCAAGTGGAGAATTGAAATAAGAACACAAATCCTAAGAAGCTACCTTGACTAGCTTTGATCTATCTTTCTTTCTAGAGCTCCATCTTGTGTTCTAACCACTTGGAAACTCTTGGAAATAGCTAAAAGGAATTGAGAGAAGTGTAGAAATATGGTGCCCAAGATTCTCACATGCATATTGAGCCAATAATAAATATGTTCTAATTGCATATTAGGCATCTAGAAGTCCTTAATACTAGTTTTATAGTAACATACTCGTTAATTATGTTATGTGCATTTACATACATGTTATTACACTAATGACTATCGAAGTGTCCCAATGCAGTGTAAAGGTTTAATACCCTCAGAGAGAGAGAGCTCGGTGTGCTAAAAGAATAAAGAATACAATTATGAAAGTAATACTATGTTTGTATTGTTAATTGGAGTGTAATTGACTTATTTGTATGCTTAATGATTGGTTATGGGGCTAGGTTCCACCAAATTACAATAAGATTGGCCATATAGGATCATAAGTTAAAGTATGACTAGTTTTCACTTTCTAAGGTTGGATTCACCAACTTTGGTTATACTTGGGTGTATAGGAGTGACCAGCAACGTGGTGAGTATGGTAAGAATGTTTTAGAGCTGGACACATGGAAAGTAATGTGTAAAATACCCAAAATACCCCTTAGAATTTAAGTTATACCTTTTCTTAGCCATTAAGTGTTGATTTTGGGTCAAATCTGGTCATTTGCTTTCCCTTTCTCTCCAGCCACGACCTGAGCCTCTTCAATACCTTTTTACACTTCTCTCAACTTCCCTTAACTATCTCCAAGAGTTTCTAAGTGGTAGAACTCAAGTTGGAGCTCTAGAAAGCAAGATAGATCAAAACTAGTCAAGGTAGTTCTACTAATTCTTCTTTCTGGGTCTTTCCCTATAATTTCAATTCTCTACTTGTTCCCACTTAAATATTTGTTTTTCCAGGTCCTCTTAAGTTCAAAAATCTATTTCTAAGCCTTGGAAATCAGTTTGGTGGAGATAGAAGGCAAGAAGTCTAGCAAAGACTCAAACTAGTCAAGGCAAGGTTTAAGTAGGATTTTGAATTTGTAATGAATTTCCTTTATTTCAGCTCTTAAACCTAATTTGATGAATGATGGTCCTAGAAACCCTTATATATTGCTGGAAATATAAAATTTAAGTGGAGGATTAAAGTTAGATCTAAAGCCCCAAAGTTTGCTATTTATGGAATTAAGTTTTTTTTTCATATATAGTAGATTAAGTTCTATATTTGTAATCTGATTTCTTAAACTTAGAGTATATATTCTATTGATTCTATTATTTCTTACACTCATTTGGGGGCTGGTTGTGATGGCACATAAGTGTAAAAGTGGTTTTAAATTTTGTTTAAACCGAAAAAAGAGTTCAAGTGTGCTTATGCCATTCTAAGTGATCCTCTTTGATATGTATATGTGGGAATTGAATTGTTAATTGTTATTTCAGGTTTTAAACCATGATTTTAATCATGTGGAAATGTCCTAAAAGTAGGAGAGGTGCTGTCCAAATATTTTTAAAATGAAATAGTACCATTTAGAGGCAATTGAACTAGCTTTCACAAAAAATATGTGTCATTTTGGATCATTTTGTGCTAATGAACTAGCATTCGTATTTTACCACTTTTGAACAGTTTTTCAATGCTAGTTATTAGATATTAAGTACTTTAAATGATTTATTCATGTAATGCCCAAGATTCTCACATGCATAATAAGCCAATAATAAACATGTTCATATTGCATAATAGACATATCAAGTGACTAGAATCAGCTTTACAGTAAATTTCTCATTCTTTATTATTAAATGCTTTCAATATGTGTTATTGTACTAATATTTGTCGAAGTATTCCCATGCAGTGTAAAGGCTTAGTACCCTTAGAGAGAGAGAGCTAGGTGTGTGAAAAAAAAAAAGAATAGATATTCATGAATACAATACAATGTGCTCATGCATTAAAATCAAGTTTGATGATAACTATGTAAAATAGTAGTTTTTTCGGTAAAATGCATTTTCACGTATTTTGGAGCCAAATTCATTGTACATTTAACACACCATAGCTTTAATTTAATGTTTAGGACTTATTTCTAGCCTTTTCAAAAATGTTCGTTCCAAGTAAGCACGAGATGGCAGTCACTATACTGAACTGTGTTTAATTACACTAAGCTAGCTTAGATTCAGCTTAATCGCGTAATGTCATCTTTGTGCATTCTATCAATTGGGAAATTATACTATATTTGCATTATCAATTAGAGTCTAATAGACTTTCTTTTTATGTTTAATGATTGGTTATGGGGCTAGGTGCCATCAAATTAGAATAAGATTGGCCATATAGGATCATAAGTCAAAGTATGACTAGATTTCACTTTCTTTCACCATTTTGGCCTACACTTGAGTGTATAGGAATGACCAACAACGTGGTGAGTAAGCCAAGAGTGATTTAAAGCTGGACACATGGATAGTTAGAGTGTGAAATACCGAAAATACCCCTTAGAATTTAAGTTATGTCATTCTTAGCTTTAAGTATTGATTTTTGACAAAATCTGGTCGTTTCCTTCCTCTTTCTATCCAGCCATGACTTGAACCACTCCAGCCACTTTCTATACTTCTCTCAGCTCCCCTTAACCATTTCCTAGAGTTTCCAAGTGGTAGAACTCAATTTGGAGCTCAAGAAAGCAAGATAAGTTCAAACTAATCAAGGTAATTCTACTTGTTCTTCTTCCTAGGTTTTGTGTTGTTAGTTCAATTCTCCACTTGATACTACTTAAGTAATGTTTCCTCTAGGTCCTATTGAGTCCTAAGATCAATTTCAAAGCCTTAGAAATCAGTTTTGTGGAAGAAGGCAAGAGCTTCAACAAAAGTTCAAACTAGTCAAGGTGAGTTTTTTTGTGGAGTTTAGAATTGGTAATTTATTTCCATTGCTTTAGCTCTTTAATTAAAGCTTTTATTTGATGAATTAAGGTCTAAGGAAACCTTATATATGGCTGGAAACACAGAATTTAAGTGGAAGATTAAAGTTAGTCTTAAAGCCCCAAAGTTTGCTACTTGTGGATTCAAGTGTTTTCAAGTGTTTCCATTGTTAGAATAAGCTCCCCATACTTGTAATCTGATTTTATAAAATTGAAATGTATATTTTGTTGATCCAATGATGTAAATATATGTGTTTTGTTGCTGTTTGTGACAATAGAAAAGTGTAAAAGTGGTTTTAAGCTTTGTTTAAAATGAAAGGAATTGAAGTATACCTAGGTTGCTCTAAATGATCCTCTTGGAGCTATATATGTGGGAATTGGCTTGTTGATTGTTATTACAGGTATTAAACCATGATTTTAATCATGTGGGGATGTCATAAAAATAGGAGAGGTGCTGTCCAAATATTTCTAGAACCAAATGGTACCATTTAGAAGCTAATGGACTAGTTTTTATGAAAGTAGATGACATTTTGGTTCATTTTGTGATTAGGGTTCCTTCTTTTATAAAAGCTGTGATTCGGTCTTGTACTTGTTTTCTTTAATCATTTTACATTGTAGTAATAATGTTAGTAAGAAAATTGACATCAGGTCTTCCACACACCTTGCCACAGAGGATACTGACCCTTTCCACTATCTTTTCTACCGGACACAAGGTAAGTGAAGATTTATTTTAACTGCATCACAAGAACAATAGTAGATACAACATGTTTTCTTACATGCTTATGTGTATTATTTTAATTATATGTTATTTATATTATTTTTGTAAAGTTTACGGAAACATAAGTATGGCATTATCATTTAAGCATGATTTTCAAAGAAATGAAGTTTTTCACACATTGGATTTAAAGTAGTACCATTGTACAAATTTTATGAGATATATTTTAAGTACAGTGTTTAGTCTGTTTGCATTGGGTAAGTATGGTTTGCACAGGCATCCTTCCCGCATAGGTGGGCACGGCTTACCGACTGCCGGGACTGAGCATTGTACTATGAGATTTATCAGGTGCATTACTTAGTCGGTCTGTGTTGGGTAGGTATGGTTCACATTGGCCATGTGTTTCCTTCCCGCATAGGTGACCACGGCCTACCGACTGCCGCGACTTTGTAATGTATTCAAGGGCCCTATAAAGAAATATTTTCTAAGAAAAGTGCATCAAAATGAAAAGTTATGAAAGAAAGAGTACAATGGGAATTTCAATAAAGTTTATGCATGAAACATGTTCACGAGCATGCATGATCTTTACTTACTGAGCATTAGCTCATTTAGTTCCTGAGATGCAGGTGAGGACATTTTTGATGTATAGAGTTACTGGTTGGCTAGCACGCTTTCTTGTCGCTATGATCATACCGATGTAGACGAGCTTGACTTGTGGGCGGTGTTTTCTTTGTATTTTGTTATTCTAGTGTGTTGTAAATATTACTGCTGATGGCAAGATAAATTGATAAGGAGTTTTAGTTGTATATTTTGTAAAGACACTTTTAAAAAATAATGTCATGTAGTTTCTTTTGTTATAGAGCTCGAAAAGTTTAAATTTGACCCACCTTTTTAGAAAAACTAAAAATATGATTTATAAAAGAGTAATGCTTCCTAGTTTGACCTACATAGTCATATAGTTAAGCCAAGGGAGCATAAAAATATACTCCTGAGTCATTTTAAGATTAAGTTTCCTAAATTGGTGAAAGTTCTGATTTCGGTCTTGTTCAATTATCTTGATGCATTCTTTTGTAAAATGTGCACCTTGAATAATAGTAATTTATGAAAGTTAATTAGCACACTGATCTCTAAAGAATATTAACCCTTTCCACTATCAATTTCTATTCAGGACACAAGGTAAGTAAAGACTTATAACTGCGTCACAAGAATTATATGGAAGATGTCATTATGTGAAATTTACTTATTCTTGAAAGTTAAAAAATGGCATATGCATGGCACATCTTGCATGCAAATTGAGAATTTCATTACAGAATATTTAAAAGTGAGTACCGTTTCACCAATTTTATAAGATAAGTTTTAATGGCAATTGCTAGTCTGACGGAGCTGGGTAGGTAAGTCTGTTGATGCACACTCTCCCATTAAAGTGGGATTTTCGGATATTATGACGTGTCTCGTTGAAGCGGGACAAGATTAGCGTGGTGTAGGATACCCCTTTGATGAGGGAAGGAGTTTTCAAAAACCTCACATGACGGTCGCACCTTATTTTTACTCTTGGCCAGAGTTTCGCCTAATGTTATCACGGCTTATCGACTTACGGGACAAGCAATGTGCTAAGGGGCCCAACTAAGAATAATTTTTAAGGAAAATGCATGGACTCACATGTTTAAGAAAGAAAAGGGTACAATGCGAACTTTATAAGATTTTAAAGCATTCATAAGCATGTATAGTTTTTACTTACTGAGCTTTAGCTCATTTTAGTCTTATGATGCCGATGAAGAGGCACATTTTAGTATTGACTAGCTGGTTGCCTGGCTTGCCTTTTGTCAACATGATCAACAGATATAGACGAGCTTGATCAGTGGGTGACATTTTTGTTTTGAGATATTTTGGTGTAATGTAAATACTACTGTTGATGGCAAAATAGACTGGTGAAAACCTCTTTTGATTGTACATTTTGTAAGGACACTTTTAACAAGAAATGCCATGCAGTTACTTTTGTTTAAAGGTTTTAGAAAGTTCAAAATTTTCCCACCTTTTTATCACAACAAAAGATAATGTTTAAGAAAGAATAATACTTCATAGTTTGACTGTATATGACAATATAGTTAAACAAGGAGGTGTTACAGAAAGGCGTTAGAGAGGTTCCGTTCATGGCTAGAGAGAAAGAGAAACAAAATGACTAGATTTGGTCTAAAAGTGATACTTAATGACTAAGAAATGGCATAACTTAAATTCTAAGGGTTATTTTAGGCATTTTGGTCATTACTTTCCATGTTTCCAGCTTTAAAATATCCATAGCATAGTCACCATGTTGCTGGTCATTCCTATACACCCAAGTGTAGATAAAGTTGGTGAATCCTAGCTTAAAGAATGAAAACTAAGCATACTATGACCTATAATCCCATGTGATAGGTCTTACTGTAATCTGGTGAAACCTAACACCATAACCAATTATTAAACATAAAAATAAGTCAATTAGACTCCAATTAATAATGCAAACATAGTATTAGCACTTAATGATTAGAATGCACAAAAATAATATTACGCGATTAAGCTGAATCTAAGCTTGCTTAGTACTATAAAACACAAATCATTGTCATGAATGCCAACTTGTGTTTACCTGGAGCTGACAAATAAAATGCTATAAATGAGTCCTAGATATTGAATTAATTGACATGTTAAACACACAGTGAATTCAGCTCCATAAAGCGTGAAAGCATTTTACCAAAAATCTACTATTTGTCCAAGTTATCAATAAATGTGATCTTAATACATGTGCATATAGTATTGCTTTCATAAATATATTCTTTGTTTTTTTTGCACACTAAGCTCTCTCTCTAAGGGTATTGAACCTTTACACTTCATCAGAACACTTCGACAATTATTAGTGTAATAACATATATGTAAATATACAAAACATAAGGAATGGGTAAGTTATTTTGAAAGTGGTATTAATGACTCCTAGATGTCTAATATGCAATTGGAATATATTTACTATTGGCTTAGTATCCATGTGAGAATTTCACGTACCACAATTCTCCCCTCCTTATAAAATTTCGTCCTTGAAATTTGCTTACCCAATTAAGTGTGGATACGTAGTTTTCATCTCTTCTTCTCTTTCCCATGTAGCCTCTTCTACTTCATGGTTCTTCCACAGTACTTTGACTAAAGAGATCTTCTTATTTCTAAGTTCTTTTTCTTTTATATCCAAAATTTTTATTAGATGTTCCTCATAACTCGCATCTTGACTTAGCTCCAATTGCTCATAATTTAAAATATATGAAGGATTTGAAATGTACCTTCTTAACATAGGGACATGAAATACATTGTGCACATTCGACAATAAAAGTGGCAAAGTGAGTCTATAGGCAACATCTCTAACATTGTTGAGTATCTCAAAAAGACCTACATATCTGGGGCTTAGTTTTTTTTCTTTCCAAATCCTATTATTCCTTTTATAGGAGCAACCTTCAGGAATACTTTATCTCTAATGTTAAATTCTAGTTTTCTTCTTTGACGATCTGAATTTTGTTTCTGTCTACTTTGAGCAGCTAATATCCTTTTTTGAATCTTTTCTACTATTTTGTTTGTCTCTCTTATTAGTTATGGACCAAGAAATTTTCTCTCTCCCATCTCATTCCAATGAATAAGAGATATGCACTTTCTTCCATACATTGCTTCATATGGGGGGAGGACATTTCAATGGATACTTGATAACTATNTTTATAGCAATCTCTTCCCATTTCCATTAGGGTATTTTCAAAGGCTTTAAAATCTCAACGGGTCTTTGATGTTCAGCTTTAACTTGTTGGCACATAAGACACTGTTCTGTAAACTCTACCACATCTTTCTTCTTTACAAACAAAACCGGAGTACCCCATAGTGAAAAGCTTGGGCGAATAAAACCCTTGTCCAACAGCTCTTGTAATTATACCTTCAATTCCTTTAACTCTATTGGAGCCATTCTATAAGGTGTCTTGGAAATAAGAGCCGTACTGAGCAATAAATCAATAACAAACTCGATCTCTCTATCAGGTGGTAACCTAGACAAATCTTTAGGAAATACATCAAGAAATTCATGAACTACTAGTATTTCCTTAGGCTTCACTTTAACTATTCTCTAGTATCCATTATGTTTGCCAGGTCACCTATGCATCCCTTCTCTAGTAACTTCCTTGCTTTTATTGAGGAAATAATTGGAATCATTGAGTTTCCACTAGTACCAACAAAAGTAAACTTCTCTATACTTGGTGGTTGAATTACTACCCTCTTCAAATAGCAATCAATAGTAGCATGGTATTTAGATAACCAATCCATATCCAAGATAACTTCAAAATCTTGCATATCCAATATTATCAAATCTACACACAAGTCTTTATCAACTATTTGGATATGCTTTGAGAACTTGATTAGAACATAAGCTTCTACTGATAGAATGGTTAAACAATATTTGAAATTCAAGTATTCTAGTGTTTTGCCCAATTTTCTCATAAATGCATGTGATACAAATGAATGTGTAGCCTTTGAATCTATTAATGTATGAATAGGAATTCCAGAGATAAGAATCTCACATGCTACAATAGATGAGTTCACCTTGGCATCCTTTTTGGTCATCGTATACATAAGAGCTAGAAAACTCTTCTACACCTCTGAAGTGTTTGGAAAATTCTTTACAAAGTGACCAAACTTTCAATAAAAGTAGCAAGCATCAGAACCCATTAAACACTCTCCATGATGAGTTTTCCCATATTTTGGACAAATGGTCCTCTGAGTAGTAATTAATTATTTCTGCTGGCTCGTTACTTGGCATTTTTGGGGCTCTTGTCTTTCTCCTTGTTTCTGTTGCCATTTTTTTTTATTTTCACTAGCCCCTAGTTTTGAGCCTCTTCCAAAGGTTGTATTTCTCCTTACCATATTTATATTCCTGTGAATTTCTTGAGCTTTAATAACCCTTAGCTCAGCCTATTCTACTTCAAAAGCTTTATCTGCAACCTCAGCATATGGCATATCTTTATGAGCAGATATCTTAACATCCCTATAAATTTCTACTTTGAGCCCTTGTAGGAACTAATTTTCTTTTAGCTCATTTCTACTCACCATGTGTGGAGCAAATCGAGATAACTCTTTAAACTTCTTGATGTAGTAACTAACAGACATACTTCCCTATTTCAGATTAACAAACTCTGCAGCCTTCATCATCCTGTGTACATTGTTGAAATATTTTCTATAGAATATCTCCTTAAACTGATCCCAAGTAAGCCTACATCAATAATTGACTTTATAGAATCTCACTAATGTCTAGCATCCATCTGGACCATAAAAATAGCATATGAAACTAGTTCTTCATCAGGGATTTAGTTATAATCAAAGATATCTTCAATACTCTGAATCCACTCTTCTGCCAACAATGGATCAGTTTCACCCTTAAAAACTGGAGGCTTATTCTTTCTAAACCTCTCATAAGTTGGTTCATAGGTTTCCTGTCTAGCTACAGCTAGTAGTACTTGTTCTCCACATCTTTCCACTCTTTCTATAAGCCTTTCTAACTGTCTTGCTTATGTCTCAACCAACTCTATTAACCTACCAATAACAGCATCTTTGTTGGTCTCATTCTCAATAGTACCCCTTTTATCACCCTTCGCTCAATGGTTTGACCCTTAGCCCTAGGCATGAATCCCTGTATAGTTGCCCTTTCACTTATATCCACGCATAATAGCCAATAATAAAAAGATAATATATCATAACATATGGCATCAAATTTAATGCTAACACAGGAAATTAAAACTTACTGGTTGACTGAGCTTTTAGTTACATGATCATATACATGTAGGTAGCCTTTAGAAACGATTAAACCTCCACTCTGATACTAATACTGTAACACCCTCCTAGTTTAACTATATTGTCATATACAATCAAACTATGAAGTATTATACTTTCTTAAACCATATCTTTAGTTTTATGATAAGGTGGACAAATTTGAACATGTCAAAACCTTTAAACAAACCAACTGCATGGTATTTCTTGTTAAAAGTGTCTTTAAAAAATGTACTATCAAAAGAGGTTTTCACAAGTCTACTTTGCTATCAATAGTAGTATTTATATTACACCAAAATATCTCAAAACAAAAAGGTCACCCATAGGTCAAGCTCATCCACATCTGTATGATCATGGCAACAAAATGCAGACTAGGCAACCAGCTACTCAACACTAAAGTGTGCCCCTCATCAGCATCACAAGACTAAAATAAGCTAAAGCTTAGTAAGTAAAAACTATGCATGCTCAACAGACTTACCTACCCAGCTCCGATAGCCTAGCAATTGCCATTAAACTTATCTTATAAAATTGGTATAATAGTACTCACTTTTAAATACTCTGTAATAAAATTCTCAATTTGCATGCAAGACGTGCCATGCACATACCATTTCATAACTTTCAAGAATGAGTAAGTTTCACATAATGACATCTTCCATGTAATTCTTGTGATGCAGTTGTAAGTCTTTACTTACCTTGTGTCCTGAATAGAAATTAATAGTGGAAAGGGTCAATATCCTCTAGAGACCGGTGTGCTAATCACCTGTCATAAGTTACTGGTATTCAAGATGAACATTTTTCCAAAAGAATGCATGAAGATACTTGAATAAGACCGAAATCACAATTGTTACCAAATTAGGAAACTTGATCATAAAATGACTCAGAAGTATACAAATCACTTAAGGTACATAGCAGCCAATAACTAACATTGAAAATCTATTCGAAAGTGTTAAAATATGAATACTAGTTCATTAATATAAAAAATTATCTAAAATGGCACATAATTTTGTAAAACTAGTCCATTTGCCTCTAAATGATGCCATTTTATTTTAAAAATATTTGGACAGCACCTTCACTATTTTTAAGATATCCCTACATGATTAAAATCATGGTTTTAAACCTGTAATAACATTTTACAAGCCAATTTCTACATATACACCTCAAGGAGAATTACTTAGAATGACATGAATTTTTGCTAGTACTTGAGCAAAAGAAGAAACAAAACCTAAACAAAACTTCTAAACACCTAAACATGACCTAAACCATGACCAAGTTCAATTCTCAAAATTTGCCTCAAAGATTTCACATAATATAAAGCTCAATGAAAAACTCCGAACACTGTAAATGGTCAAGAATTTCAATTCAAATGTCAATCTGATTCTACTATAGATTCCTTGAGTGTGTGAGTGAATAATGAAATTTAATCATATGCGACTGGGATCAGTTTATGCAAATAAGTAAGTTATAATAAATCTCTAGATAGAATATATAAACTCTATAGGCCTTATTTTCATACCACTCTCTACTAATGTAGACTAACATTGCACCAAGGATCATTAGGACTTCATTAAGCTTGTAATATATGGCTAAGGTAACAGGTAGGATAATAGCCATTTTTATGGCTCAAATCACCCTAAGCACATAAATTATTCAAGGATCTTTATACAACTCAACTCAACACTTTATCGACATACCACCCCCAAACTTATTTTCCAATTTCTTCTATCATTCCACATTTTTTTTTCTTTTCACAAGCCACTATACCCTAAATTTATGATTTTTTTTTAATTTTTTTTCTTCTTTTTTTTTTTTGCACAAGGGTATAGCATTTTTTTTCTTCATACGCCTTCACAAAAATTTTTTTAACACCACCCTTCCTCCCATATTGTCACATAGTATAAATCTGATATTCAATAAAGATCACATGTACTATCAGGTGTAAAGTAAAATGTTGGAAATAATTTAAAAGCTAGGCTAAAAAAATGGGTTTCAAAGAAAAAGTCAAACTAGGCTAAAAGGGCATACTAAGAATATAAGTAGTGTCAAGGGTAGGCTTGAAAGGCTCAATCGATCCAAAGATGGCCTAAATCATGTCTCTAATGCAATGCAGTCTACGATTTCACCTCAAGTGATAATCAAACAAGTTCTAGAGTTTATTAATGAGATTTAAAAGATGTACTTAATCCACATAAATTTTCTCTAAGTAAGCAAAATAATCAAATGCAACTATTTATGTGCTCAAAATTTCAAGGAATCATAAGCAAAACCAAACTAACATAGAATCAAGCACAGAGACAAAAACAACATTCAGCATTCTTCCAAGAACCTTATTCAGTTAAATCAAGTTCTTATCATTGACATTTGATCATTAAACTAGGTCATAATCCAAACCTAAAGAAAAAAAAAACTAAACTAAACTCTTTTTTTTTGTTTTTTTTTTTTTGAAAAAGAAAATTTAACTCAAAAATTTAATTTCCTACCCCCAAACTTAAAATTAACATTGTCCCAAATGTTAAAAATAAAAAGAGAAGGTAAAGAAAACTCCCTCAGATTTTCACATAGAGATGGAGGCTTTTGGTTGAGTCAATAAAATTCATATATAAACCCCCAAACTTGTGCATAAACTTGAAACAAAACAAACATAACAAAAGAAAAGAAATCTAAAAATCCAAAATCAAAAGAGAAGAGAAAAAGTTCATGGGTTGCCTCCCAAGAAGCGCTTGATTTATAGTCATCAGCTAGACTCTCTGTTGCTTCAATTCAAATTGGACAAAGTAATGGAGGTCTTTTCCCGATCAAACTCTCCTCTATAATAATGCTTAAGCCATTGTCCATTAACCTTGAAAATTTGCTTGGACCCTTCATCTTCAACCTCCACAGCTCCATATGGAAACACTTGCGTGATACGAAATGGTCCCGACCACCTGGACTTAAGCTTCCCCGGAAATAATTTCAACTGTGAATTGAAGTGGAGCACTCGTTGACCTTGTTCAAATCGACGATCTAGTATCTTCTTATCATGCCACCTTTTCATCTTCTCCTTATATAGCTTTGCATTTTCATAAGCTTGGAGGCAAAACTCTTCCATCTTGTTCAATTGCAAGAAACGTTTAAAACCAGTAGCTTGCATATCAAAATTACGCTTCTTAATTGCCCAGTACGCGTGATGCTCTAACTCCACTAGAAGATGACATACTTTCCCAAAGACCAATCGATACGGAGACATATCAATTGGTGTCTTATATGCAGTTCTGTATACCCAAACACATCGTTTAACCTCCTAGACCCATCCTTTCTGCTGGGAGACACTGTTTTTTCAAGAATTCTCTTCACTTCTCGGTTGGAAATCTTAGCTTACCCACTTGTCTACAGATGATAAGTTGTAGCAATCTTGTGAGTCACACCATATTTAGCAAGAAGGGCTTCAAAATTCTTATTACAAAAATGTCCCCCTTCATCACTGATGATAGCTTGTGGTGTACCAAAACGATTAAAGATATTCTTCTTCAAGAAATTCATCACCACTTTAAAATCGTTGGTTGGTAATGCTACGGCTTCCACCCATTTGGACACATAATCTACTGCAACTAGGATGTAAAGATTATGAAAGGATGGAATGAATGGTCCCATGAAATCTAAACCCCAGACATCAAAGATTTCCACTTCTAAAATATTATTCAAAAGCATTTCATAGCGACGAGAAATATTACCCACTCTTTGACACCGATCACACCTCAAGACAAAATAATGGGCATCTTTGAATAGTGTAGGCCAATAGAATCCTGATTAGAGAACTTTTGCTGCAGTTTTTTCACCTCCAAAATGACCTCCATACTCAGAAGAGTGACAGTGATAGAGTATGTCTTCTATTTCTTCCTTTGGAACACACCTCCGTATAATTTGGCCGGCACATTGCTTGAATAAAAATGGTTCATCCTAGAAATAGTATTTCACATCATGTAGAAACTTTTTCTTCTGCTGGAATATAAGATCCAGAGGTAACTATTTGCTCACAAGGTAATTAACATAGTCTGCATACAACAGGACACCATACTCGATGCTAAAGAGTTGCTTATCAGGAAAAGACTCATTGATTAGAGTAGTATCTCTTTTTTTCTTTCCATTCTCCAATCTTGAGAGGTGGTCTGCCACTTGATTTTCTGTTCCTTTTCAGTCTCACACTTCAAGATCAAATTCTTTTAATAGGAGTTCCACCTAATCAACCTTGGCTTTGCGTCCTTTTTGGCAATGAGGTACTTAATTGCAGAGTGATCTGTGCAAAGAATTACTTTAGTCCCAATGAGATAGGATCAAAATTTGTCAAAACCAAATACCACAGCCAACAACTCTTTCTCAGTAGTCATGTAGTTGAGTTGAGGATCGTTCAATGTCTTGCTAGAGTAATAAATAGCATGAAACATCTTTATGAAACATCTTTTCCCTACGTTGCCCCAAAACTAATCCAACCACATAATCGCTTGCATTGCACATGAACTCAAAAGGAATAGACCAGTCTGGCGTAACAATGATAGGAGCTGCCACTAGCTTGTTCTTCAAAGTGGTAAAGGCTTCAAGGCATGCTTCATTAAAATTAAAGACTTCATCTTTCTCTAGCAAGTTACACAGTGGTCTGATAATCTTTGAAAAATCCCTGATGAATCTTCTATAAAACCCAGCATGTCTAAGAAAACTACAAACTCCTTTTATATTTATCGGCGGAGGAAGTTTCTCAATAGTCTCTATCTTTACTCTGTCAACTTCAATTCCTTTCTCGAAACCCAATGCCCAAGTACAATACACTCTTGGACCATGAAATGACATATCTCCCAGTTTAGTACCAAATAAGTGTCTTCACAATGTTTCAATACTAGAGCTAAATTATGTAGACACATGTCAAATGAATCACTAAAAACTGAGAAATCATCCATGAATACCTCTAAATATTGCTCCACCATATCAGTAAAGATCGCCATCATACATCGTTGAAAGGTGGCTAGAGCATTGCATAGGCTAAAAGGCATTCTTCTGAAAGCAAAAGTTCCATAGGGGCAAGTAAATGTGGTTTTTTCCTAATCTTCTGGCGCTATGGCAATCTAATTATACCCCGAGTATCGATCCAAGAAACAATAGTAATCATGTCCTACTAATCTGTCGAGCATCTGATCAATAAAGCGCAGTGGAAAATAATCCTTCCGAGTTGCTTTATTTAATTTTTGATAGTCCATACAAACTCTCCACCCGGTTACTGTTCTTGTTGGAATAAGCTCGTTATTCTCGTTAACTACCACCGTCATACCACCCTTCTTCGGAACACATTGTACCGGGCTTACCCATGAGCTATCAGAAATTGGGTAAATAATCCCAGCATCTAACCACTTTATTATCTCTTTTTTGACTACTTCTTTCATAATTGGATTTAAACACCATTGGTGCTCCACTGTAGCCTCGTGATTAAATTCTAGCAGACTTTTATGCATACAAAAGGATGGACTAATGCCTCGAATATCTGCTATCGACCACCTCAAGGCTCTCTTGTATTCTTTCAACACTCTCAACAATTTCTCCTCCTGTGTGTCATCTAGATTGGCTGAAATTATAACAGGAAGAGTAGAGGACTTGCCTAAGAAAGCATAGTGCAAATGACTCAGTAAAGGCTTTAGTTCTACAGATGGCAGTTCTTTAATAGATGGCTTAGTATGAGGTTCACTGCCCGATGGTCGCTCTAAAACTTCAAATTTTTGCTTAGTCTTATTAAATCGAGGCACAGCATTTAGCAAGTTCAAATATTCATTAGCTTCTAGTATCTCCACGTTAAATGAATTAATTAATGAATCTTCAAGTGGGTCTCCAATAGTGGTATTACCATAAGCTTCATCAACTACTCTGTCAACTATATCAATACGAAAACAATCTTCAGAGTCACTTGAAAACTGCATTGCCTTGAACACGATGAACGTCACCTCCTCATTCTGTACTCTCATGGTCACCTCTCCTTTTTGTACGTCAATGAGTGTTCTTCCAGTGGCAAGGAATGGCCTACCCAAAATCAAAGGAATGTCTCGATCCTCCTCCATGTCCAACACAAAAAAGTCTGCAGGAAAAATAAACTTATCAACCTCGTCCAAAACATCCTCGACTATTCCCCTTGGGTATGTAAGAGATCTATCGGCTAGCTGCAGGGTGACAGTGGTTGATCTTGCCTCCCCCAAAACCAATATTTTAAATATGGTTAGTGGCATCAAGTTTATACTGACTCCCAAATCACATAATGCTCGTCCAGAAAATTGCTCACCAATTCTACACGGAATAGTAAAACTCCCAGGATCTTTCAGCTTTGGAGGTAAGTTATTAAGAAGGATAGCGCTGCATTCCTCTATAAGAGCTACTATCTCAAATTCTCCCAACCTTCTCTATTTAGATAGAATATCTTTCATGAATTTAACGTAGTTGGGCATTTGCTCCAGAGCTTCTGCGAACGGGATATTAATGTGCAACTTCTTAAATATCTCCAAAAACCTTGAGAACTGCTGGTCAAGTTTCTTCTTCTAAAATCTCTGTAGGAATGGTGGCAATGGGTTATAGGGAGTCATCTCAGGCTTAGATGTTGCTTTTGGTAAGCTCTCCTCATGAAGTTTCTCTTCAATATTCTCACCCTCAGTCCCAACAGGTTCCTGTACTTTTTTACCACTTCTCAAAGTGATTACTTTGCATTACTCTTTGTTTTCTCTCTTTGGATTCACCTCAGTATTCCCTAGCAGTGTTCCTTGAGGATAATTATTAATAGCATTGGCTAATTGACCCAACTACATCTCAAAAGATCTCAATGTGGCAGCTTGGTTTTAAAGAATTACATCGTTCTTGGCCATATATTGCATAAACATCTCCTCAAGTGATAGCTTTTTCTCTTGCTATGGTGGCAGGACTTGTTGTGCAAATCCAGTTGGAGGCATAGAACGTCCAGCTGAAGTGGACCCTTGGTTGTTGGTGTTATTCCAAGGAAAATTAGGGTGATTTTTCCATCCTGGGTTATAGAAATTAGAGTAGGGATTGTTCTATCATCGATTGAAGTTGTTGACATACTGTGTTGATTCAATAGTAAGGGGACATTGGCCAATCATATAATTGTCACCGTAACTCTCGCAAATTGTATATGGCCTATGTGTTGCCTAAATTTCCATCGAGTCAATCTTCTTGGATAAAGCATTAACTTGTGTTGCTAAGGATACCATGGTCTCCAATTCATTTATGCTGGCTGCCCTCTTTGGATTCATTCTTTCTGAAGGCCACTGGTAGTTATTGGCTGCCATCTCTTCCAATAGGTCATATGCTTCTTCAGTCGATTTCCCCATCAAGGCACCTCCAGCTGCTGCATCAACTATTGTTCTTAAGTGTCCCATCAAGTCATTATAGACATTTGAACTAATAACCACTTCAAGATTTAATGATGTGGGCATCTTCTCAACATGTCTTTATACTGTTCCCAAGCCTCATACAGTGATTCATTATTGAATTGGATGAAGGAGGTGATATCATTGCATAGCTTGGCTGTTTTTGCTGGTGGAAAAAATTTTGCCAGAAACTTCTATGCCAAATCATCCCATGTAGTGATTGACTCAGCTGGTAAGGAGTTCAACCAACTCTTATCATTATCCCATAGAGAAAAAGGGAAAAGCCACAACCTGATTGCATCATCAGAAGCTCCATTGTGCTTGAAAGTATCGCAAATTTCCAGAAAATTCACAATGTGCTGGTTCGGATCATCACTAGGTAATCCTCCAAATTGGACTGAGCTCTGGATCATTTGAATAATAGCGGACTTCAATTCGAAGTTATTAGCATTAATGGTAGGTCTTCAAATACTTGAACTGAGGCCATCAATCAATGGGACAGCATAATCACACAGAGGCTTTGTCTCATCTTGGTCACCCATAAGTGCTGCAAGATTTGCTTGTCGATTTTTCGCTCTTCGAATCTCCTTTAGCATTCTTTCAATTTCAGGATCTAACGACAAAAGCTCCCAACTTCTCGTACGTCTCATGTACTGCTAAAGAGTACCTGAGATTATAAANGTTCCTTGAGGATAATTATTAATAGCATTGGCTAATTGACCCAACTACATCTCAAAAGATCTCAATGTGGCAGCTTGGTTTTAAAGAATTACATCATTCTTGGCCATGTACTGCATAAACATCTCCTCAAGTGATAGCTTTTTCTCTTGCTATGGTGGCAGGGCTTGTTGTGCAAATCAAGGTGGAGGCATAGAACGTCCAGCTGAAGTGGACCCTTGGTTGTTGGTGTTATTCCAAGAAAAATTAGGGTGATTTTTCCATCCTGGGTTATAGAAATTATAGTAGGGATTGTTCTATCGTCGATTGAAGTTGTTGACATACTGTGTTGATTCAATAGTAAGGGGACATTGGCCAATCATATTATTGTCACCGCAACTCTCACAAATTGTATATGGCCTATGTGTTGCCTAAATTCCCATCGAGTCAATCTTCTTGGATAAAGCATTAACTTGTGTTGCTAAGGATACCATGGTCTCCAATTCATTTATGTTGGCTGCCCTCTTTGGATTCATTCTTTCTGAAGGCCACTAGTAGTTATTAGCTGCCATCTCTTCCAATAGGTCATAAGCTTCTTCAGTCGATTTCCCCATCAAGGCACCTCCAGCTGCTGCATCAACTATTGTTCTTAAGTGTCCCGTCAAGTCATTATAGACGTTTGAACTAATAACCACTTCAGGATTTAATGATGTGGGCATCTTCTCAACATGTCTTTATACTGTTCCCAAGCCTCATACAATGATTCATTGTTGAATTGGACGAAGGAGGTGATATCATTGCCCAGCTTGGCTATTTTTGCTGGTGGAAAAAATTTTGCCAGAAACTTCTATGCCAAATCATCCCATGTAGTGATTGACTCAGCTGGTAAGGAGTTCAACCAGCTCTTATCATTATCCCATAGAGAAAAAGGGAAAAGCCACAACCTGATTGCATCATCAGAAGCTCCATTGTGCTTGAAAGTATCGCAAATTTCTAGAAAATTCACAATGTGCTAGTTCGGATCATCACTAGGTAATCCTCCAAATTGGACTGAGCTCTGGATCATTTGAATAATAGCGGGCTTCAATTCGAAGTTATTAACATTAATGGTAGGTCTTCAAATACTTGAACTAAGGCCATCAATCAATGGGACAGCATAAGCACGCAGAGGCTTTGTCTCGTCTTGGTCACCCATAAGTGCTGGAGGATTTGCTTGTCGATTTTTTGCTCTTCGAATCTCCTTTAGCATTCTTTCAATTTCAGGATCTAACAACAAAAGCTCCAACTTCTCGTACATCTCATGTACTGCTAAAGAGTACCTGGGATTATAAAAAAAAAATAAATAAATAAAAATAAATAAAATAATAATAATAATAAAAGTTTGAATTAAATCTTAACTAATCGATATTAGTATTAACAAAAAATTATAAAACAATTTTCCCGGCAACGGCACCAAAAACTTGTTATAAATTTTTATACACAAGCATATGTATCAAACAAGTAATAAAGTGATGAATAAAGATATCGTTTCCACAGAGAAATTGCTATAATGCGTTAAGTACTAACCTACACTAGTTATCAATTTATCCAAACAATCAATTTTTAAAAAAATCTAAAATTAAAATTTAAACTAAAAGAAAACAAGAAAATAAATAAATAAAATTAAAGAGTGCAAATAATTCATCAAATCACCAATGAAAATAAACCTAGGATTACAATTTTCACTCTATGTATGCCTGAATCACTAGTTACCCTCTTTGAATTACTATTTAACCCGAATTGTCGATCAAGAACCGTAGTGTTGTATCTACAAGCCTCTTCCGATAGTCATGTAAAAATATCTCCTCTAATTAATTCACTATATTCCTATGTGAATTAGATTAAGAAAAGATTCATTAAGAGTAAGGTCTTTCAACAATTGCACATGTTATATAGGTATATTCCTATCCTACATAAACTCATATAAGCATGATCATGTGTTATTCTATCTAGGTCTAAATCTAAAATTCATTTTCCAAGTTCATACAAATTATTAATATGAATTTAAGTGGTGATCAAGCACTCAAAAGCATTAAGAACAAGATAGAATAAACAATTCGTAAATTAAAATTGCAAAATCAAGGAGGAAACATCATAATTCAAACTGCATATAGAGATCCCATTGCAATCCTAGAAAATTAATTTAGTTCATAACTGAAATAACAAAACTAAAAATAAAAATTTGCAACATAATGAAAACTTAAAACAAACAAACAAGGGTTGAGCAGAGTGGGGAATGATTTAGAATAATTGCAAGCCTCCTCTTCCAATTTGGCCTCTAATTGCTCTCTCTGTTAAACTCTCCACATGATTAAAATCATGGTTTAAGACCTGTAATAACAATCAACAAGCCAATTCCCACATATATAACTCAAAGAGGATCATTTAGAGCAACCTAGGTATACTTGAATTCCTTTCGTTTTAAACAAAGTTTAAAACCAATTTTACACTTTTCTATTGTCACAAACAGCAATGAAACAAATATATTTACATCATGGGATCAACAAAATATACATTTCAATTTTATAAAATCAGATTACAAGTATGGGGAGCTTATTCTAACAATGGAACACTTGAAAACACTTGAATCCACAAGTAGCAAACTTTGGGACTTTAAGACTAACTTTAATCTTCCACTTAAATTCTATTTTTCCAGCCATATATAAGGTTTTCTTAGACCTTAATTCATCAAATAAAAGCTTTAATTAAAGAGCTAAAGCAATGGAAATAAATTACTAATTCTAAATTCCACAAAAAGCTCATCTTGACTAGTTTGAACTTTTGTTGAAGCTCTTGCCTTCTACTTCCACAAAACTGATTTCTAATGCTTTGAAATTGATCTTAGGACTCAAGAGGACCTAGAGGAAACATTACTTAAGTAGTATCAAGTAGAGAATTGAAAAAACAACACAAAACCTAGGAAGAAGAACTAGTAGAATTACCTTGACTAGTTTAGAGCTATCTTGCTTTCTTGAACTCCAAATTGAGTTCTACAACTTGGAAACTCTTGGAAGTGGTTAAGGGAGCTGAGAGTAGTCTAAAAATGAGTGGGAGAGTTTCTGGTCGTGGCTGGAGAGAAAGGAGAAGAAAATGACCAGATTTGGACCAAAAGTGATACTTAATGACTAAGAAATGGCATAAGTTAAGTTCTAAGGGGTATTTTGGGAATTTCGCACCTTACTTTCCATGTGTCCAGCTCTAAAACATCCTTAGCGTACTCACCACGTTGCTTGTCCATCCTATACACCCAAGTGTAGACCAAAATGGTGAAACCTAGCTTAGAAGATGAAAACTGGTCATACTTTGACCTATAATCACATATGGCTAATCTTATTGTAATCTAGTGGAACCTAGACCCATAACCAATCATTAAACATAAAAATAAGTCAATTTGACTCCAATTAATAATGCAAACATAGTATCAATGCCTAATTAATTGAACGCACAAAATTAACATTACGCGATTAAGCCAAACCTAAGCTAGATTAGTGTAATTAAACACAGTTCAGTACAGTGACTGCCACCTCGTGCTTACCTGGAATGAATATTTTTTGAAAATGCTAGAAATGAGTCCTAAATATTAAATTAAAGCTATTTGACGTGTTAAATTCACAGTGAATTTGGCTCCGAAAAGCATGAAAGATGCATCTTATCAAAAAACTACTATTTGACTAAGTTATCAATAGACATGGTTTTTTAATGCATGTGCATATAGTATTATTATTCATGAATATATTATTTAATCTTTTCACACACCAAGCTCTCTCTCTGAGGGTACTGAGCCTTTACACTGCACGGGAACCCTTCGACCAATATTAGTACAATAACACAGTTGAAAGTATTTAACAATAAAGAATGAGAAATTTACTGTAAACTTGATTCTAGTCACTTGATATGTCTATTATGCAATATGAACATGTTTATTATTGGCATATTATGCATGTGAGAATCTTGGGCATTACAAATAAGATGCATCCTAGTATGAAAATAGTGAGGTTAGAGCTTAGAGCAAGGGCCTAGAGCCAAACCATCTCTGCTAATTCTAGCCTTTAAATTTATAAGTGTAACACTTAAGGCAAATGGAGTAATGCTGGATTTGGAAGTGTTACTTAACTTTGAAGTTGGAGGGTTTAATCATTATGGGAAATTAAAGGTCTATCAAAAGGTTGTTATGCCAATGGAGACCGAGTATGAGATACTCAAATGAAGGGCATGGCTATGACTGAATACTACATGCAACTTGTATAGTTGCCCTAATAAGCTTCTGCTAGGAACTAACCTAATGGTTATCACTGCTCAAGTTTTGAGACAATTTAAGGGGTTACAATCTGGATAAGATTGTGACTAATGGCTTGAGGTATTAGTTATAATTTACAAAAAATGTGACAAAATCAAAGATGAGTGGAAGCATATAAAACAAAAAATTTTTCAGATTATAATTTTCATAAAATCTTTTAGGATCTTATTTATGGTCTAAATACATACAAGAGATTGTATACCTCAACTAAATAGTCTTTCTTTCTATAAACCAAGCTTCTAACTTCAGGGGTCTATGTGCACCTCAATCTTGATAAACTTCAAGTGAGAATCCAAGAACTCTAATGGCCTCCAATGATGGCTCTAAGAATTTCTCTCTCTCACTTTTCTCTCAGTGTTTTGTGTAGCCACTAAACTAATATTTCAGTCAAAATTGAATCACTACTCAACAATGAGGAGGAGAGGAAAGGTTGTTCCCCTTAAGGGGAATTTTGGCTAGCCTTAGGGGCCATGGGATGGCCAAAAAACATTGCTAAAATAGTAGTATGGTGGGCCATCAGTCTAGCCTTTTTCTCCCTTTTTGTGTAATTGTCCAGAAAACTGTTTAAGTCCAATTGATCTCATGCATCTCAAGATATTGGTATATGTTAAGAATCAAATAGACCTATTTAATTCAATTTCCAATAGATAAGACCCAGTTACAATTAACACTGAATACAATTGGACTTGTACTATTAGTTATGGACTTATTCCACTAAAAGGCCAAAATAAAACCCTGAAATAAAAAAAATATAACAAGATACTTTATAATCAAAATAATGTCCATTAAATAATTAACATTTACATGTGTATTCTCACATGAATACCGATAATTGGAGTTAGGTAAAATTATCATTTTACCCCTCTAATTATATCTTTCAATTCCTTGAGACAAGACTATATCTAATGGATGACCAGACTTAAAAAAAAACTCTTCAATTAATAAAATATCTAATTTTATTAATTACTTAGCTACGGTTTAAAACATCCAAGCTCCTATAGCTCCTCAAGAAAATATTCACTTCTCTATATAATAGAGTTATGGATTCCATATCTATAAGCATATATTCCTAATGCCCATAATAATGCATTACCAAAATTTTAGAGTTTAGATCATCAATTTCTTGATCTGTACCTTTTAATATTTCAAATAATACAAGTTATAAATACGGGTTCATCATTGATTTTAGGATTAAGAAAAACATGCATTAATTATCAAGTTTGTGAGAATATGTTCTTGTGAACGTCACTTATTACAAAAACATATTTCACATGGTCTATGTTTAATATTTATACACCAAGACTTCTTGCACATGGTCATATCAATATAGATTAAGACACACTATAAATGCATAAAGTCTTACAACACGATCCAAGAGAAGTGTCCAGCTTCTTTTATTAGTTGTGAACAATCGTATTTGATTTAATTAGAGAAAATATGTCTTAACTTTAATAAATAACTTTATTAAAATATTTCCCTAATAAATTAATTATGGAACTTTTTTGACATTTACTATTGTACCAATAATCAAAATATTATCACAAATACAATGAATAAATTATTACTTAATTAAATAACTAAAATATTCAATAAATATCTATAAACAATAAACACTTTTTAGGCATAATCCTAATATAAGGGTCTTATCGAGTTGTAGCTACGATACAATGGATTGAAGTTTATCTTGTGAAAGGTCAATAAAGCAAAAGCAAATGCCTGAAAGCGGAGATGATTATGAAATGTATGAGAATGCAAGTGTTTGCTAGTGTTGGGTTTGGAATGTTCGAAATTCATTCTTGCTTTAAAATTGAGAACTTTATTAGAGAAAATTTTGGTATATCAATGATATAGAAGTATTGTTTGTCATGGATGAGAATAGAAAAATTACTTGACCTTGAATTGTGTTTCCTTTGGATAAATTTGGTGTGATACTTGGTATGGTTTAGTTGTCCAAGTACCGAGCTGTGGTTGATTGTCATACCATATGGGTGACTCTTTTTTTCCAAATGATGGATACCCCATTGTCTACCAAGTGAGAATGAATCCTTTGCGGATAAATCTTGTTCTGAAAGCGTGTATGGGTGAAAGGAAGAAACTCGAGTTTTATAGAAACTTATTTACCATTAGTGGCGAGTTGAGAACTGACGATCAAGACTTATGGATACCAGTAATGAGTGAGTATCCAAAGGATTTAGTAAGGCTACCACCGGATAGAGAGATCAAGTTCTGTATTAAACTAGTTCCTTGAGCTTAGCCAATTTCTATTCTAGCCTACTATATGGCTCTTGTAGAGATTAATAAATTGGGAGAATAGTTTGGTGATACAATATCTAAGGGTTTCATTCGGAGTAGTACTTCCCTTGGAGTGCTTCTATCCTATTGGTAAAGAAAGCTGATGGTTTGTTGAGGCTTTGTGTAGATTATAGAAAGTTGAATCAGCTGACTGTGAAGAAAAATTATCTTTTACCATAGGATAGATGACTTGTTTGATCAACTCAGTGGTTCAAGGTTCTTCTCCAAGATTGAATTGAGATCCAGTTATCATCAGTTGAAGATAAGAGAAAAAGATATACCTAAGACAAAATTTAGAACCTAGTATAGCCATTTTGAGTTTATGGTAATGCTATTTGGTTAAACTAATACTCTTGTAGCATTTATGGATCTCGTGAATTGGATTTTCAGGCCATTCTTAGATTGTTTTGTGATCATGTTTATCGATGACATCCTGATTTATTCCAAGACTCGAGAGAACATATTCAACTCTTGAGGATAATACTTGAGATGTTGAGAGATCACCAACTTTATGCTAAGAAATTGAAATGTGACTTCTGGATGTCTGAAGTGAAGTCCTTAGGGCATGTAATTTCTCAAAATGGTATTTCAGTCGATCCTACAAAGATAGAAGTTGTTTTAACTTTGAACTGGCAACGGTGACCTTTGCACTGAAGATCTGTGGATGCTACTTGTATAGTGTGAAGTTTGATGTATTCTATAATCACAAGAGTTTGAAATATCTCTTTATTCAGCAAGATCTGAATTTGAGGTAGTGAAGATGGGTTAAGTATAAAAAAAATTATGACTTCGACCTACAGTATAATCCTAGCAAGGCTAATATAGTAGCTAATGCTTTAGGTAGAAAGCCTCATGGTACATTAGATGCATTAGTCTTTAATGATTGGAAGAACTTAGTTACCATTGGTGATTATAACTTGCAATACTTTGAGGGTTAAAAAGTCGCTGAACTCAGCAACATTGAGATCACACCATCAATTCTCCAAATTGTCCAGTAAATTTAATGGCAAGATAAGGAATTGAGGACAATTTAGAACTAGCTTCAGAATGGTGAACAGATAGATAGTTAGGGTACTAACAGAGAAGGGTCCTTGCTTTCCAACAAAAAATTAGATGTGGCTAATGACCCTAACCTTCGAGAAATCATCTTAACTGAGGCTCATAAATTAAGGTTTGTGGTATATCCTGGTAGTAATAAGATGTACCAAGACTTGAAAAGGTAGTACTAGTGGAAAGGCATGAAGAAAGATGTGGCAACCTCTGTATCCAAGCGTTTGACTTGTCAGCAAGTCAAGGTAGAGCACCAAAGGCTAGCTTGATTACTTCAGTCATTATCTGTAACACCCCCTAGTTTAACCATATTATCATATACAGTCAAACTATGAAGTATTATTCTTTCTTAAACATTATCTTTTATTTTAATAAAAAGGTAGGCAATTTTTGAACTTTCCAAAACTTTTGGACACATGGCATTTCTTGTTAAAAGTGCCTTTACAAAATGTACAATCAAAATAGGTTTTCACCAGTCGATTTTGCCATCAGCAGTAGTAATTATAATACACCAAAATATATCAAAACAAAAATGTCGCCCATAGGTCAAGCTCGTCTGCATTTGTATGATCATAGCGACAAAAGACAAGCCAGGCAACTAGCTAGTCAATACCAAAATGTGCCTCCTCATCTGCATCACAAAACTAAAATGAGCTAAAGCTCAGTAAGTAAAAACTATGCATACTTATGAATGCTTTAAAATCCCCTAAAGTTCCCATTGTACCATTTTTCTTTCTTAAACATTTGAGTCCATACATTTTCCTTAAAAATTATTCTTAGTTGGGCCCCTTAGCACATTGCTTGTCCCGTAAGTCGATAGGCCGTGATAACATTGGGCAGAAACTCTGGCCAAGAGTAAAAATAAGGTGCGACCGTCGTGTGAAGTTTTTTTTTTTGAAAACTCCTTCCCTCATCAAAGGGGCATCCCACATCGCGCTAATATTTTCCCGCTTTAACGAGAAATATTATAAGATCCTCAAATCCCACTTCAATGGGAGAGTCTACATCAACAGACTTACCTATCCAGCTTCGACAGACTAACAATTGCCACTAAAACTTATCTTATAAAATTAGTACAATGGTACTCACTTTCAAATACTCTTATAATAAAAGTCTCCATTTCCATGCAAAACATGCCATGCACATGCCATTTCATAACTTTTAGGAATAAGTAAGTTTCACATAAATACATCTTCCATATAGTTCTTGTGATGCAGTTGTAAGTCTTTACTTACCTCGTGTCCTGAATAGGAATTGATAGTGGAAAGAGTCAATATCCTCTAGAAATTGGTGTGCTAATTACCTGTCATAAATTACTATTATTCAAGATGCACATTTTACAAAAAGAATGCATTAAGATACTTAAACAAGACCGAAATCAGAACTTTCACCAATTTAGAAAACTTAATCTTAAAATGACTCAGGAGTGTATAAATCACTTAAGGTACTTAGTAGCCAATATCTAGCATTGAAAAACCATTCAAAAGTAGTAAAATATAAATGCTAGTTCATTAGCACAAAAATGATCCAAAATGGCACATAATTTTGTAAAACTAGTCCATTTGCTTCTAAATTGTATCATTTGGTTTTAAAAATATTTGGACAGCACCTTCCCTATTTTTAGGACATCCTCACATGATTAAAATCATGGTTTAAGACCTGCAATAGCAATCAACAAACCAATTCCCACATATACAAATCAAAAGAAACACCTAGGATAACATAGAAGCACATTTCAAATCTTTTTCGGTTTAGACAAGTTTAAAACAATTTGTGCACTTATCTATGGCTACCAACAGCAGCTAAATTAATTGAATAAAGAATAGAATACATGACATATCCATTGCAAGTTGAGAAAATCAGATTACAAATATAGAAAGCTTAATACACCCACGGAAACACTTGAATACACAATTAGCAAATTTGGGGCTCTAGGTGTAACCTGAATTCCTCACTTAAATTCTATGTTTCCAGTAATATATAAGGGTTACTAGAACCATTATTCATCAAATAATTACTTTGGTTTAAGGGCTAACACAAAAGAAATTAACTATAAGTTCAAAATCATATATAATGCTCACTTTGACTAGTTTGAGTTTTTATTGGAGTTCTTGCCTTCTACCTCCACCAAACTGATTCTCTAGGCTTAGAATTAGATTTTTGGACTTAAGAAGACCTGAAGAAACCATTATTTAAGTGGGAACAAGAAGAGAATTGAAATTAAAGAACAAGACTTAGAAAGAAGAACTTAATAGAATTACCTTGACTAGTTTTGGTGTATCTTGCTTTCTAGGGCTCCAATTTGAGTTCTACAACTTGGAAACTCTTGGAAATGTTTGAGGGGAGTTGAGAGAAGTTAGAAAAATCATTTAAGAGTTTTAGGTCGTGGCTAGAGAGAAAAGGAAAGCAAATGACCAGATTTGACCCAAAATCAACACTTAATGGCTAAGAAAAGGTATAACTTAATTTCTAAGAGGTATTTTGGGTATTTTACACATTAATTTCCATGTGTTCAGCTCTAAAACATCCTTACCATAGTCGCCACATTGCTGGTCACTCCTATACACCCAAGTGTAGCCAAAGTTGGTGAATCTTACCTTAGGAAGTGAAAACTAGTCATACTTTGACTTATGATCCTATATGGCCAATCTTATTGTAATTTGGTGGAACCTATCCCCTTAACCAATCATTAAATATAAAAAGAAAGTTAATTAGGCTCTAATTAACAATGCAAATATAGTATTAGCATTCAATTATTAGAATGCACAAAAACGACATTACGCGATTAAGCCTAATATAAGCTAGCTTAGTGCAACTAAATAAGAATTAGCATCCTGATGCCTGGAGCCGATAAATAAAATGCTATAAATGTGTGCTAGATATTGAATCAAGACTATTTTACATGTTAAACACACCATGAATTCAACTCCGAAATGAGTGAAAATTACATTTTACCGAAAAACCTCTATTTGACCAAGTTATCAGCAAGTATGATCTTAATGCATGTGCACACAGTATTACTTTCATAATTATATTCTTTATTCTTTTAGCACACCGAGCTCTCTCTTTGAGGATATTGAACCTTTACACTGCATTGGGACACTTCAATAATCATTAGTGTAATAACATCTATGTAAATGCACATAACATAATGAATGAGTATGTTACTA
>JXTB01000667.1:157688-174140 GCA_002914805.1 Parasponia andersonii
ATTCTAGGTAGAAGGCTTCTTCAATTTAGACTTGGACTTGAGCTTTAAAGACTACTTTTGGATATTTGTTTTTAACATTTTCTATTAAATATTTGGGACTAAAAAGAAAATTTTTTCAAAGTTTAGAGATTAATTCTAGTATAAAATTATTGATGTACCC
This sequence comes from Parasponia andersonii, assembly GCA_002914805.1. Lineage (NCBI taxonomy): Eukaryota > Viridiplantae > Streptophyta > Magnoliopsida > Rosales > Cannabaceae > Trema > Trema andersonii. The sequence continues at coordinate 157,849 of JXTB01000667.1, forward strand.
TCATATTATTAATAGATGTTTATTAAGACAAGTCCAGAGGACTAACAAGAGAACAAGAGGTTTAAGTACCAAAAGGTTCGAAAGTTTAGGAGCAGAATTGAGACTTTCGCAATAGTTTAGTAACCAGTAGAGTAATTGACTCTTATCTATTGTAATTACTTCCTATTTGATTTTTTTTGGTACTCTATTATATTCAAGGAAATATGAAAATTAGATATGCACTGAAGTAACCTAAAATTTTAGTCTGTCTTCAGCAAGCCAAAAGTAGTCTGGGATTCTAGCTAAATGAAGCTTGTATGCTTCTGAATTTGGATCTTCAACCCAACATGCAATTAAATATAATACCTGGGAGGGAAGTAGGTAAGCATTAAAAGTAAATCAATAGTGAAATTATGAAATTTTAATTATTTAAACATGTTATGCATGAGTCTCATATTACCTTTTCTACACATCCAATACAAAGGTATCTACTGTTTTTATCTTCATAATGCACATGCGCAATTGCAACTTTTAGTGCCTTCTCTCTTAACATAGAAAAAGGCCAACGTGTTATAATTGGCTCTACAAGGTGGTGAAGAAATCCCCAGAGCATATCTTGCACAAAAGGATGTGGATAATATAGATCCTCCTGAAATTTTTATGTAGTATTACATTAATGGTTTAGCATTGCAATTAATCATTTAAAAACAAAAATTATTGACTTATTTGTGTTGATTCATCGAATTAGTATTTGGTGAATGTGAGATGCTAACAAATACTTGAAAAGCTGGAAGACTTAAAAAGTAATATACACATTTGACAGATGATGATCCAACTCACCTTGGCAAAAGTGTTTCTTGCTTTATTAGGTGATAAGGTCTAGTATGTAGTTCTTGCCTTAGGGATTGAACCAACTCGGTGATTGGACCAACAAATCTCTTCCTATACAAGTAAGACATAGGCATGTAAACCAGTCGACAATAACACAACATTTTGCCTGTATGTTATTAGCAAATAAAGCTAATTTAATCAGCTATTTCACACAAACACACCCACATGTGTATAAATCGAGAGCAGATAAAAGTATGCTTTAGATAAAAGATTCGTTAATTCCCCATATGCACCTGGATGAATGGGAAAAATGTCACGACTCAAAACCTAGGCCAGTGGCAGAAGGAGAATTTTACAAAGGTGGAAAATTCCTTGATTTATTTAAAAAGTATCTAAAAAGTTTTAGTTTTGTAAACAGTCCATTTTGATAAATATTTGAAATTTCATCCCGTGAACCTCTCTCACAGTTCATATACACCATTAAACATAGACCGAATAATAATTGAAAAACGGGAAAATCAAATATAAGTCTAAGCATCATCATCATCTACAACAACAAGCTAAATCCCAAAATGGCATACATAAGTTTACAGACAAAATAGAAAGTAGTAATCTTAGTACAATGCTAATACAAAACCCCAAACAGTCCAAACACCACAACAGTAGATTTCTAGTATTACCAAGAAATGAACTACAGTCATGATGGCCTCTTACTCCTCCTGATTTCCAAGATCGCACTGAACACTACCTGAGGAAGGGAAGAAGGGGGGGTGAGCATACAATGCCCAATAAGAAAATAGTTACCTCGAAGAAAAACAGTTCAGTGATGGAAAACTCTTGCATGATTGATTCAAATCCAAAACATCACACACACATATATATATATAATCCAAACCGGGAGCCCATATATATATAATAGTGTAATCAAAACCATCAATCTATATGCACATGACACAAATCAACCCATATCCATGAGCCCTCATCCTCTCATCTGTGGAAACCCAGGATGATGGTACTAAGTATGCCTAACAGCTTGCCTGATGTGGTGCCCAAGATTCTCACATGCATATTAAGCAAATAATAAATTTGTTCTAATTGCATATTAGGCATCTAGAAGTCATTAATACTAGTTTTGTAGCAACATACTCATTCATTATGTTATGTGCATTTACATACATGTTATTATACTAATGACTGTCGAAGTGTCCCAATGCAGTGTAAAGGTTCAATACCCTCAGAGAGAGAGCTCGGTGTACTAAAAGAACAAAGAATATAATTATGAAACTAATACTATGTGCACATGTATTAAGATCGTACTTGTTGATAACTTGGTCAAATAGTAGTTTCTCGGTAAAATACAATTTTCACATACTTCGGAGCCAAATTCAGTGTTGTTTAACACGTTAAATAGGCTTAATTCAATGTCTAGAACTTATTTATAGCATTTTATTTGTCGTCTCAAGGTAAGCACGAGGTGGCATTCAGGACACTAATTGGTATTTTGTTGCGCTAAGCTAGCTTAGATTAAGCTTAATCGCGTAATGTCATTTTTGTGTATTCTAATAATTGAGTGCTAATACTATGTTTGAATTGTTAATTAGAGTCTAATTGACTTTATTTTTATATTTAATGATTGGTTAAGGGGCTAGGTTCCACCAAATTACAATAAGATTGGCCATATAGGATCATAAGTCAAAGTATGACTAGTTTTCACTTTCTAAGGTAGGATTCACCAACTTTGGCTACACTTGGGTGTATAGGAGTGACCAGCAACATGGTGACTATGCTAAGGATGTTTTAGAGCTTGACACATGGAAAGTAATGAACAAAATACCCAAAATACCCCTTAGAATTTAAGTTATGCCATTTCTTAGTCATTAAGTATCACTTTTAGACCAAATATGGTCATTTGCATTCCCTTTCTCTCCAGCCACGACCTGAGCCTCTCCAATACCTTTTTACACTTCTCTTAACTTCTCTTAAATATCTCCAAGAGTTTCTAAGTGATAGAACTCAAGTTGGAGCTCTAGAAAGTAAGATAGATCAAAACTAGTCAAGGTAGTTCTACTAATTCTTCTTTCTAGGTCTTTCCCTATAATTTCAATTCTCTACTTGTTCCCACTTAAATATTTGTTTCTCCAGGTCCTATTAAGTTCCAAAATCTATTTCTAAGCCTTGGAAATCAGTTTGGTGGAGATAGAAGGTAAGAAGTCTAGCAAAGACCCAAACTAGTCAAGGTAAGGTTTAAGTAGGATTTTGAATTCGTTATGAATTTCCCTTATTTCAGCTCTTAAACCTAAGCTATTATTTGATGAATGATGGTCCTAGGAACCCTTATATATTGCTTGAAACATAAAATTTAAGAGGAGGATTAGAGTTAGATTTAAAGCCCCAAAGTTTGCTATTTATGGAATTAAGTTTTTTTTTCATGTGTAGTAGATTATGTTCTATATTTGTAATCTGATTTCTTAAACTTGGAGTGTATATTTTATTGATGTTATTATTTCTTACACTCATTTGGTGACTGGTTGTGATGACACACAAGTGTAAAAGTGATTTTAAATTTTGTTTAAACCAAAAAAATAAAAAAGAGTTCAAGTGTGCTTATGCCATTCCAAGTGAACCTCTTTGATGTGTATATGTGGGAATTGAATTGTTCATTGTTATTTCAGGTTCAAAACCATGATTTTTATCATGTAGGAATATCCCTAAAATAGGGGAGGTGCTGTCCAAATGTTTTTAAAATGAAATGGCACCATTTAGGAGCAAATGGACTTGTTTTTACAAAATTATGTGCCATTTTGGATCATTTTGTGCTAATGAACTAGCATTCACATTTTAAATACTTTTCAACATTTTTCAATGCTAGTTATTGACTACCAAGTACCTTAAGTGATTCAAACACTCCTGAGTCATTTTAAGATTAAGTTTCCTAAATTGGTGAAAGTTTTGATTTCGGTATAGTTCAAATATCTTAATGCATTCTTTTTGTAAAATGTGCATCTTGAATAATAGTAATTTATGACAGGTGATTAGCACACTAATCTCTAGAGGATATTGACTCTTTCCATTATCAATTCCTATTCAAGACATGAGGTAAGTAACTACTTACAACTGCATCACAAGAATTACATGGAAGATGTATTTATGTGAAACTTACTTATTCTTGAAGGTTATGAAATGGCATGTGCAAGGCATGTTTTGCATGCAAATTGAGAATTTTATTGCAGAATATTTAAAAGTGAGTACCGTTGTACCAATTTTATAAGATAAGTTTTAATGGCAATTGTTAGTCTGTCGGAGCTGGATAGGTAAGTCTGTTGATGCAGACTCTCCCATTGAAGCGGGATTTACGGATCTTATGATGTGTCTCGTTGAAGCGGGACAAGATTAGCGCGGTGTGGGATGCCCCTTTGATGAGGGAAGGAGTTTTCAAAAACCTCACACGACGGTCGCACCTTATTTTTACTCTTAGCCAGAGTTCCGCCCAATGTTATCACGGCCTATCGACTTACGGGACTAGCAATGCTCTAAGGGGCCCAATTATGAATAAGTTTTAAGGAAAATACATGAACTAAAATGTTTAAGAAAGAAAAGGGTACAATAGGAACTTTACGAGATTTTTAAGCATACATAAGCATGCTACTTACTGAGCTTTAGCTCATTTTAGTCTTGTGATGCAGATGAGGAGGCACATTTTGGTGTTGATTAGCTGGTTGCTTGGCTTGCCTTTTGTCGTCGTGATCATACAGATGTAGACGAGCTTGACTTGTGGGCGACATTTTTTGTTCTGAGATATTTTGGTGTAATGTAAATATTACAGCTGATGGCAAAATTGACTGGTGAAAACCTCTTTTGATTGTACATTTTGTAAAGATACTTTTAACAAGAAATGCCATGCAGTTTCTTTTGTCCTAAAGTTCTAGAAAGTTCAAAAAAAAAAATTGCCCACCTTTTTATCAAAACAATAGATAATGTTTAAGAAAGAATAATACTTCATAGTTTGACTGTATATGACAATATGGTTAAACTAGGGGGTGTTACACCTGACACCTAAGCCCATACCCGGAGGGGACACCCATGTGTCGCCTACCAAACCTGGAGGGGCAACCGAATTGCCTACGCCTGCCAAATGGGGAGGTAATCAGAAGAACAAATCCCGTGTGAGTTTACGGACTTTCACCGATGGTGGGGCACATAGCGCCACACCATAAAACTCACGATGCTAACACGGTGCTCATATATGATCCTATGACACGTGCAATCCAGAACTGAAGTGTAAAAACTACTGTACTCTAGTTTTTTAGTAAAACATGCATAATAGAGTTTTATAGAAAAACAAGAAGCATAACGGCCCTATTTTTGATATACCCAAAATAACCTGCACACATCGAATTCCCAGAGCAGTACAGTATATATCATATAACCAGATTCCATCACATATAATTCAAATCATTAAAAACACACATGTTCTTATATACTGCAGAAAATAAGTTTTAACTCAAAAATGGTTTAAAACGAAGGTAACTAAACCCCTACCTCACCGGAATAGCGATACCACGCTATTGAGTCCTCAAGGTGTCGTTGACGATCGCCTGAAGGGCTAAGAACCAATTCGAAGCCCTCGATCATCCTCTGGTGAAAAGTCAACTTCTCACTGGAGCTTCAAGTTTGCAAACAGACTCTTCATTGAATTCCTAGTACCCAAAATAGCTAGATTAGACATATAATTTGTCCAATTCTGGTCCGGGCCTACACCGGACTGGTGGCACACAAAACGAGGTAAAATCTCGACCATCCAGTCTCGATTTTTATGCTGATCACCAAACCAGACAATATATATATATATATATCAAATTTCTCCATTTTCCGAGTACATTCCAAAAATGAACTCAAAAACACAATCCAACGGCCGGGTCAAAAAATACAACCATAAACTCGAAATGCCCAAAAATGGCTACTTTCGATGCGGACAAAATGGAGTTAAGATATATATACATTGATGATCCTTGAGACGAGACGAATCTAACAGGACCGGTTGGGGGTCGAATGGTGGCCGGAATCTTCGTCGTTGATGAAAAGTTTCAAATGGCCAAAAATGGCATTTTTCCGGCGGGGGAGCACGGTGGCTTCGTGGGACCGGTGGCGGGGGTGCTGGTGGCATGGTGAGGCAGCGCTGGCCGATTGGCAGGTCAGACGACGTCCGAGGCAGCGGCTATAGCTGGTCCCGGTCTTTGGCCGTGAGTGAGGAAGAGAAAGAGCAGGGGGGAGAGAGGAACCAGGTGAGTGAGAGAGAGAGAGAAAGAATGGGTATATATAATCTGATTTTTTTTTAAAATATGGTCAAAAGACCATTTTGCCCCTAAAAAAAACTGGGTTTTTACATTCTCCCCTCCTTATAGGAATTTCATCCCGAAATTCAAAATACAAGTCAAGATTTACATCACAATATAACTTCTAACTGAAAGTAAACAAATGAGAGTACTTCTCGTACATCTCTGTTTCGAGTTCCCTAGTAGTCTCGTCTTCTTTGTGATATTCCCAAAGCACCTTGATAAGTGGAATCTCTCTGTTGCGAAGCACCTTTAACTCTCTAACCAACAAGCGAACAGGCTGCTCTACATAGGACACATCTTCTTGGATCGGTACATGAATGTACTGGATAACATGAGATGCGTCCGGTGTGTACTTCTTCAACATCGACACGTGAAACACATTATGCACGTGGCCCAACTGTGCAGGTAGATTCAAGTGATATGCCACTGGTCCAATTCTCTCAGTGATCTCAAAGAGACCAATATACCTTGGAGCAAGCTACCCTTAACCCCAAATCTTGTTACATCTCGCCTTGGAGTCACTTTCAAGAATACGAAATCACCAGTATCGAACTCTACCTCAAGCCTCTTTGGGTCAGCATAACTCTTCTGGCGACTCTGATTCTCCTTGAGTCTATCTTGGATATCCTTGATCTTCCTAGGAGTCTCTTCAATTAACTCAGGTCCAAGAGTAACATGCTCTTCAGGTTCTGCCCAACATAAAGGTAATCTACACAACCTCCCATATAACACCTCATATGGAGCCACACCTACACTGGTCTGGTAACTGTTATTGTAAGCAAATTCCACTAAAGGAAGATGGTCATCCTAGTTCCCACCAAAGTCCAGTATGCAACAATGTAGCATGTCCTCAAGAATCTGAATGGTCTTTACAGACTGACCATCTGACTCAGGATGGTGAGCTGTACTGATATCCAACTACATACAAAATACTTTCTGCAAGGCTCTCCAAACTTGAAAGTAAACCTTGGATCTCTATCAGATACTATGCTTGAAGGCACACCATGCATGCATATGATGTTCTCCATATACAGTCTACTGAGCTTAGTAAGAGAGTAGTCAATCTGGATCGGTATAAAGTGAGTACTCTTCGTCAACCGATCGACTATCACCCAAACTATGTCGTTCTTCCTCAAGGTTTTCGGCAAATTGGTCACAAAGTCCATCCTGATCTTGTCCCACTTCCATTCCGGAATTGGCAACGGCTAAAGTAATCTAGCTGGCCTCTGGTGTTCAACCTTGACTTGCTGACAAGTCAAACACTTAGCCACAAAAGTAGCTATATCCTTCTTCATTCCTTTCCACCAATACTGCTGTTTCAAGTCCCGGTACATCTTAGTATTACCCGGATGTACTACCAACCTTGATTTGTGAGCCTCTGTTAGAATGGTTTCTCGAAGATTAGGGTCATCAACTACAACCAACTTCCCATTGAAAAGCAAGAACCCTTCTCTATTAGTGCTCCAACCATCTAACTGTTCACCATTCTGAAGTCGGTTATAGGTTGTCCTCAACTCCTTGTCTTGCCACTGACTCTATTGGACAGTCTAGAGAAGAGATGGTGAAATTACAATGTTGCTCAGGCAAGCAACCCCTTCATTCTCGAAGTACTGCAAGTTGTAATCACCCATCGCAACTGAGTTCTTCTAGTCTTCGAACACTAGTGCAGCTAGTACACCACAAGGCTTCCTACTCAGTGCATCAGCTACAACATTGGCCTTACCTGGATGATACTGTAGGTTGAAGTCATAATCCTCCATATATTCAACCCATCTTCGCTGTCTCAAGTTCAGATCCTTCTGAGTAAAGAGATACTTCAAACTCTTATGATCAGAGAATATGTCGAACTTTACACCATACAAGTAACATCTCCAAATCTTCAAAGCAAAGATCACTGCTGCAAGTTCCAGATCATGGGTGGGATAGTTCCTTTCATGCGGCTTTAACTAACGAGAAGCATAAGCCACAACTCGACCATTCTGCATCAAGACACATCCCAAACCCGTCTTCGAAGCATCAGTATACACCACATAAGGCTCGTTACTGTCAGGAATAGTAAGAAAAGGTGTGGTGGTTAAACTCTACTTCAACCTGATAAAAGCTTCTTCACTTTTGTGATCCCAAACAAACTTAATGTTCTTCCTAGTTAACTTCGTCAAAGGCAAAGCAATTCTCGAGAAATCTTGCACAAAACGACGGTAGTAGCCTGGCAATCCAAGGAAACTACGTATCTCCGTCACATTTCTCGGTCTTTCCCATTCCATAACAGCTTTGATCTTAGTGAGATCGACATAAAATACTTCAGTGAGAAATCACATGACCCAAGAACTTCACTTCTGACATCCAAAATCACACTTCGATTTCTTGGCATACAACCGATGATCTTTCAGGGTCTTAAGTACTATCCCCAGATGTTCGGCATGCTCTTCTCGAGTCTTGGAATATACCAAGATGTCATTGATGAACACAACCACAAAACGATCCAAAAATGGCCTGAAAACCCGATTCATGAGATCCATAAAGGCTGTAGGGGCATTCGTCAAATCAAATGGCATCACCATAAACTCAAAATGACCATATCGAGTTCTGAATGCTGTCTTAGGTATATCATCCTCCCTTATCTTCAAGTGATGATAACCAGATCTCAAATCAATCTTAGAGAAGCACCTCGAACCACTGAGTTGATCAAACAACTCATCTATCCTTGGCAAGGGATACTTTTTCTTCACCATCAACTGATTCAACTTCCTGTAGTCCACACAAAGTCTCAACAAACCATCAGCTTTCTTCGCAAACAAAACAGGAGCACCCCAAGGAGAAGTGCTATTGTGAATGAAGCCCTTGGAAAGTAAATCATCCAATTGTTCTCTTAATTCTTCCATCTCAGCAGGTGCCATGCGATAGGCTGGAATAGAAACTGGCTGAGCTCCAGGAACTAGTTCAATATAGAACTCGATCTCCTTATCAGGTGGTAACCCCGGTAAGTCTTCAGGAAATACCTCCGAATACTCATACACCACCGGAATCCATGGGTCTTGATCGTCTGTCCTCACCTCGCCATCCATGGCAGATAAGTTCCCATAACACTCAAGTTTCTTTCTTCCACCCATGCACGCTTTCAGAACAGGACTAGGCTTTAACGGACTCATCCCAACCTAAAAGACAATAGGATATCCATCACTAGGAAAAAGAGTCACCCGCTTTGTATGATAGTCTACAACCGCTCGATATTTCAAAAACCAATCCATACCGAGTATTATGTCATACTGTCCCATTGGCAACACAATCAAATCAGCAAGAAGCTTCCTATCACCAATCATAACCCGACAAGACTTACACACACTAGACATATTAGCTACTCCTCCCAAAGGTGTACCCGACGTCATTACATAATCCAAACAGAAAATTCAAACCCCAACAGTTGAGCAAACAATAAGGATATGAATGAATGGGATGCACCAATATCAAACAAAACATGTGCCCAAGAGTGTGAAAGAAGAATCATACCATCAACAACACCTCGACCGATGTGAGCCTGAGTGTCGTCAGCTCCAGTAAAAGCATAGGCTTGGCCAGTCACCTTTCCTTTCCCTTTGTTACCTCTCCCCTGACCAGGTTAGCTGCTGCTGGATCCTGGACCACTACTGCCATATCCACGCCTACCCTGACTCCCTAAGCGTAGTACTGATATTGATAAGGCTGAGGGGAAGTAAAAGTTTGCGAAGCACCCTGTGACTATTGCGGCCTTGCCTGAGTGTTCTGATAAGGAACAGAACCTGACTGGCTCCCCTGCAGTTGAGAAAGAGGAGATTTCTACAGGCGAGTAGGACACTCTTTCTTCCGGTGACCTGGCTGGCCATAAACAAAACATCCTCCATAAGGACTACCTTTGTCACCCCCAGAAGAACCACTGCTGTTTGAGCTCCCACTACTCGGAGTACCCTTGATTGACCACTGCCCCTGGTTCCTTCTGGTGGCTTTCCTGTCATTTCCTCTCCGTTGGTTCCTCCTGGAATCCAAACTTTCTTCGATGGCCTCTGCTTGCTGGGCAGCCACTACAATCTCAGGAAGAGTATAGAAAGTCTGAGTATCAATCCTGCTGAAAATGTTCTGATTCAGACAACTCCTGAACTTTGGAACTCGGGACTTCTCACTCGTACCTGGGTCAAGGGCAATACTTGCTAACTCAGTTAACTCTATTAGGTACTCATTCACCATTCTGTTACCTTGGACCAAAGTCTCAAACCGATTCATAATCTCATCCTGTTGATCCTCATTGGCATACTGAGCCCTGAAAATCTGCTCAAAACCTTCCCAAGTAAAACTCACAACATCCTGTATCTACTCCACAGTCTCCCACCAATGAATGGCACTCCCGGACAGACTGGTAATGGCAAAGATTGCCCAAAACTCTACCGGAGCACTGAGGGACTACAAATGCCTCTCCATCTCACGCAACCAAGCAATTGCCGTGAGAGGATCTGGTCTCCCGTCAAACTGCCTTGGCTGGAGCCGCATGAATCACTGGAGGTATTCTTACTGATCCAGCAGACGTGCCCTCGGAGCTGGAGGCTGATATTCTAAGTTGCTCATCTTGGCAAATGCCTGCTACATTGCCTCGATCAGATGAGAGAAATCTGGACGTTAAGGAGATTCGGCACCCGGCTGGTGCCTCGGAACTCTTCTAGGAGGCATTCTTACAAGTCTGAAACAATATGCCAAGTTGTTAGTGAGATCATGATGAATGCTTGTCATAAAATAACTTCAGTCTAGTGTAATGGCGATGCATCCAAGCTATTAAACTCAAAGCTTTGATACCAAAATTTCTATCACGACCCAAAACCCGGGCCAGTGGCAGAAGGGGAATTTCACAAAGGTGGGAAATTCCTTGATTTATTTGAAAAGTGTCTAAAAAATTTTAGTTTTGTAAACAGTCCATTTTGATAAATATTTGGAATTTCATCCCGTGAACCTCCCCCACAGTTCGTATACACCATTAAACATAGACCGAATAATAATTGAAAAACAGGAAAATCAAATATAAGTCCAAGCATCATCATCATCTACAACAATAAGTTAAATCACAAAATGGCATACATAAGTTTACAGACAAAATAGAAAGTAGTAATCTTGGTTCAATGCAAATATAAAATCCCAAACAGTCCAAACACCACAATAGTAGACTTCTAGCATTACCAAGAAATGAACTACAGTCATGATAGCCTCTTACTCCTCCTGATTTCCAAGATCGCACTGAACACCACCTGAGGAAGAGAAGAAGGCGGGGTGAGCATACAATGCCCAGTAAGAAAATAGCTACCTCGAAGAAAAATAGTTCAGTGATGGAAAACTCCTGCATGGTTAGTTCAAATCCAAAATATACACACATATATATATATATAATCCAAACTGGGAGGATAGTTTCCCACCTAGATTTAGATCTTAAGTTCGCTTAGTATACCCAAATCCAGCTCTGTAGTAGTTTGTATTATTTCTAATTTGGTTTTTGATTTTCGCTTAGCTATCCTCTAGACCTATATTAATTTTGATTCAGATCTAGAAAGTTAGTTACTATATCGGATCAGAGTTGGCAGAATCTCCTCTAGTGAATGAATCAAAGTTGCCAATTCGAATTAGGAAGAATCAAGAAGTCATTGAAGTGCTCTATTTTACCCTTGGAGATTTTCTCCAAGATCATCGTCAAGGACCACGCGGTACTCCGAGATCTATAAGGGTGTTGTCATTTTCAAGCTTTCGAATCAATTTCCTGATTCTCATTATAAGAGGTTATATATAACTCGATTAGCTTTGTAACCTTTACGTGAGTTTAGTGAAATTGTTTTGCTTTTCAAAAAAAAAAAATTAGATTTGTAGTTATAAATTGCACTACAGCAATTGCAAATTGGACTAAAAGATAAACTAAAATCTTATATGTTTTCAATAGATTTTAATCTTTAATCATGAATAATCTTTAATCATGAAAACTTGTATACGTGAACCTCCAGGTAAGAGATAATAGATATCCTCCTTAGTTGGCTTTTCCAAATTGGGTTAAATATTGGTTCTTTGTTACACATGTATACAAAAATCAAGTACCTATGGGATACACTTTCAATTATTGTTTATAAAAACTGAAAAATAAAACTAAAATTTTTATTTTTCTATTTTTAAAAATAGGAAACTTACTTGGTAACCTATTAAATCATTTCTATTTTTTTAATAAAAAATATAAACATGCTTTGGTAACCATCAAATAAGAAATAAAATTTAATATGACAGATATATATTACATACGTAAATATATATGACCATATATGTCGAATTAAGAGAGCAAAAGTATAGAGAAAGTGAAGAGATAGATAAAGAGGAATGATAAGCCATTACTAAATAATGAGAAAGAATGGGATGAAAAGATGGATAAAAGAAAAGTGAAGAGAAAGTTATAAAAAAGAGAGAAACTAGAGAAGAATGAGAGAGAAAGAGGAGTGAGAAAGTAAAGACAGATGTAGAGAAACTAAAGAAATAAAAAGAAAGAAAGAGAAAAGAGAAAATAGCCAGAGATAAAGAGAAAAGGGAATATGGAGTAAGAGAAAGATGATAAAAAAGTAAAATCAAAGAAAAAGATAGAGAAAGAGAAGAAAGAATGCAAAGAGACATAGGGAAAGATTAAAAAGGACAGAGAAAGTGAATAGAAAAAGGCAAAGAGGAGAACATTAGTCACTTTTTTTTTTTGCTTTTTGTTTAAAAACATTTTCGCTTTGATTAATTTTAAAAATTTTGTTAACAATTGTTTTTAAAATTAAAAGATAAAACAAAGAATGTTTTCAACAGACTCTTTCTGTATTTTTTTTATTTAAATAGACAAAAATAAAACTGTAGAAGTTCCCTAAATTTTTTAGTTTTCTCATTTATGTATGTAACGAGATAATGTGCATATTATAAGTTAGGATAAGTGATCCTATTGGTCCCTAGATTATAGAAAAAGTGCAAATTAAGCTTTAAATTATATCATTTTGATTCTTAAACTATGGGGAAAAAAAGTTCCATTTTCGTCATTTTTGTTACAAATATATATCTATATATTTTATTTTAATCTTTATAGAATTAATATATGAAATATGTCTACTCTTCTATTATACTTTTTCATATGCAAAAGTATTAGGCCAACACTATAAAGAGATTAGAATATAATTTGAAGCAGTTTAAAAATGATGAACTAAATAAAAATTAGTTGTACATCAGACAAGAATGCATTCTAAAATTGTTTAAAATGTGATATTCTGTTGAAATTAATAATATTAAAGGACCTGTATGAAGAAATTTAAAGTTTAAGGACTAAAGTGAGACTATTTTTCTTAAGTTTAGGGACTAATAAAGTTATTTATTCTATAAGTTATTATTAGATTTATCTATACTTTTCATGAATTTTAATTTTATATCCGATATATTTATTTGTGAGTGCTAATAAAATAGCTTCTTGACATTGTATATTTCTAATTCTAATGAATAATTTGTGAAAACTTATCTCCTCAAAGATTAATTGCTTCTAGATTCTATTGTTAGCTTTTAAAAGTGATTAGAGAAAAAAAATTAGGAGGAGAGATGTTTAGTAAGTTACTGCTTTTAGTAAGTTACTAGTTTTGGTCGGCAGATTTTAAAAGCTATTGTATAATTACTATTTTAAACAGAATTTGAGGATTACTTTTCAAAACTATTTTGTTTGATTTTGTTATCACAATGCAAAATTATCTTACATAACATTTTAGAGCACGCACAATTATTCTCTTTATTACTANACTCAAATAAATTCTTCTTTCGAGGTACCAAAGGAATGTTACTGTGAGTATAATCAATCGAAATGAGAAACTAAAGGAGGAATTCGTTAGGCCAATACCAAACCTAAGTTCATCTAAGTTATTTTATTATTTTCTAAATCTAAGTTATTATTTACTAAATTAGTAAATTTTATTTTGTAAATTAAATTTATCAAATACTTAGATATTTTTTCTCACAATTGCTTCTTGCTCATAATACAGTTGCAGCAAGATTACAAGTGTAGCACAATACCAAATCAGTCCTAATTAGTTATTCAAGTACTATTTCCTATGTAAACTTTTTGTTAAGATGATAATTCTGTGCAGTTATTTTTATGTTTCTTATATGTCCTATTTGGCCCTTCAATTATGTGTTATATAGTTTGCATCTTGCATGACCCGAAAGGTCATGAAAAACAGATCACTCGGCTGCACGACTCACATGTAAGCGCTATCCGGTACAGCGTACTATTAATTATTTGATGTAAAGATTACATGGCAATGGGCACTAAACATTAAATAAAACACCATACATTCAAATAGAAATGTTAATCATATTATGGCACAAATAAGTATGGCATGTTCGTGTTCTTATTGTTCTTTTGCTCGGCCCACCTTGTATTCGTGCTCAATCCTAGCTGTAAGTCATAGCTCTTGTCACAACCGGAACCCCAGGCCAATGGCAGAAAATGAATTTCACAAGTGAAAATTCATAATTTATTTTAGAAAATTTAGAAACTACAATTCTTCAAAAAAGACGACAACTAATTTACAAAAATAGTTCAAATTATAAATTCCAACAGTTTGTGATCACTACTAGATATAAACTGTTAAAAATAGTAATAAAACATAAATATCCATCACATCGTCCTCACCAGTAGGCATCATACATAATACAGGCTAAATCCAAAGTATGAGCCTTAAATAATATTACAAATCCAAGGTGAGTATCTAAGTAATTACCAACCACGAAATTAAGACAAACTTCTTCTTTGATTTCTCCGCCCCAGAATTGCCCAACTCGCACTGTAAATCACCTGAGAAGGGAAAGAAAGGGGGGTAAGTATCCACATACTCAGTAGGAATTTCAATTACCCTTTTTGATATGAATGTAACTTTTCAAACTTACATGGTTAGCACCTTTCCAAAATCCATTTATAAAATAAGTTTGCAAAGTAATCAAAAATCATAAATAATCACGTTCATTATTGTACATATCATATATCAACCAAGTACAAGTATATACATCAGCTCTCATCCTCCCATTACGGTCCTGTAATACCGCTGTAACAGAGGTACCCAGCATCCTGATACTACCCGGAAGTGTGTCAGCAAATCCTGCACAGGGGCCTAGGTCTCTCACCTAGTGCTGCAGCAACTCGCCAACGATCTAAATACCATGATGCTAAAATGGAACTCAAGTACGTGACCCTATGGTAGGTACAACATGTCAGAGAGTGTGTAATAACTATGGATCAAGTATATTAAAAAATCATGCTTTAATACTCATATGGTATTATTCTGAGATTTACAAAAAATCGGGCAGCATAACACTTGTATCTTCCTAAAACCAAAATTTTAAACCTGCATAAAAATCATACGAACCAATCCCACAACAATCCAATATATCTCAACAATTCGCAAATTTATCAAATATCCAATCAAACCATTGAATTCAATGAAAATCAACATTTTCAAGAAATAAGTCATAATGCACATTTCAAATTAAAATAAGTATAAAACTTGGTAATTGAACCCCTGCCTCGCCTGGACAGCCAGACTATGTTAACGGCGCTCATAGATTCTCTAGTTGGTCACCCGATTTCTCAGAGGATCGTTTTGAGATCCCGTGAGCTCACTTTGAGGGGTGACTTTCCAAACGAAGCCTCAAATTGCGAAACGGAGGTGATCACTAAATTCAGAGCACCCAAAAACATTGGCTTAGACATATAATTCGATTAACCTCGTGTCTCGGATTTCGTGCCCACTCAAAACGTATTGATATTTTATATCAAAACTCATGTCTTGACCTTACTTAGTCCAATTTCAGTTTCGAGGCCTCTAGCTCAAATTTGGGCTTAATTAGAAACTAATTAGTACAGTTACAAAAATACCATTTTCTGAAAATATTTAGATAAACGTCACAAATTTTGGATCTGTTTTACTCTCAATCCTTGCATCTATTTTCCACAAATCTACCACCCATTCTCCTATCTTAAACAACATTTTCATCTCTCAAAGTTTCATGTACAATGGATTAACATAGCAAAAGTAATTGTACAAATGCCACTTTTTGTGACGAAAATACCACAAAAATTTTTAAATGCTCACC
>JXTB01000667.1:180411-192827 GCA_002914805.1 Parasponia andersonii
GTTTATGATCACCACTAGATATAAACTGTTAATAATAGTAATAAAATATAAATATGCATCACATCGTCATCACCAGTGGGCATCATAGATAATACAAGCTAAATCCAAAGTATGAGCCTTGAATATTATTACAAATCCAAGGTAAGTATCTAAGTAATTACCAATCACAAAATTAGGATAAACTTCTTCTTGGATTACTCCACCCCAGAGTTGCCCAAGTCAGACTATAAATCACCTGAGAAGGGAAAGAATGGGGGGTGAGCATTCACATGCTCAGTAAGAATTTCAATTACCCTTTTTGATATGAATGCACCTTTTCAAACCTGCATGGTTAGCACCTTTCCAAAATCCATTTATAAAATAAGTTTGCAAAGTAATCAAAAATCTTAAGTAATCATGTTTATTATTGTACATATCATAAATCAACCAAGTATAAGTATATACATGAGCTCTCATCCTCCTATCACAATCTTGTAATACCTCTGTAATAGAGGTACCCAGCATCCAGACACTATCCGGAGGTGAGTTAGCAAATCCTGTGTAGGGGCCTAGGTCTCTCACTAGCGTTGCAGTAACTCGCCAGTGATCTAAATACCATGATGTTAAAATGGAACTTAAGTACGTGACCCTATGGTAGGTACAATATGTCATAGAGTGTGTAATAACTATGCATCAAGTATATTAAGAAATCATGCTTTAATACTCATTTGGTATTATTCTGGGATTTACAGAAAATCGAGCAGCATATCAACTGTATCTTCCTAAAACCAAAATTTTAAACCTGCAAAAAAATCATACCAATGAATCCCAGAACATTCCAATATATCTCAACAGTTCACAAATTTATCAAATATCCAATCAAACCATTGAATTCCATGAAAATCGACATTTTCAAGAAATAGGTCATAATGCACATTTTAAATCAAAATAAGTATAAAACTTGGTAATTGAACCCCTTTCTTGCCTGGATAGCCAAACTATCCTATCGGTAGTCGTATATTCTCCAGTTGGTCACTCGGTTGCTCGGAGGGTCGTTTGGGGATCCCGTGAGCTCACTTTGAGGGGTGACTTTCTAAACGAAGCCTCAAATTCTGAAACAGAGGTCACCACTGAATTCAGAGTATCCAAAAACGTTGGCTTAGGCAAATAATTCGATTAATTTGGGGCCCTGGGCCCGTGGCATTCAAATTGAGGCAAAATCCCGAGCCTCGTGTCTTGAATTTCATGCCCACTCAAAACCTATTGATGTTTTACATCAAAACTCATCTCTTGACCTTACTTAGTCCAATTCCGAAGTCCAATTTCAGTTTTAAGGCCTCTAGCTCAAATTTTGGCTTGATTAAAAACTAATTAGAAAAGATACAAAAATACCATTTTTTGAAAATATTTAGATAAATGCCACAAATTTCGGATCAATTTTTCTCTCAATCCTTGCATCAATTTTCCACAAATCTACCACCCATTCTCTTATCTTAAACAACATTTTCATCTCTCAAGGTTTCATGTACAATGGATTAATATAGCAAAAGTAATTGTACAAATGCCACTTTTTGTGACGAAAATACCACAAAAGCTTTTAAATGCTCACCTGAGCTCCTTGGCCGGAAATTTGTGGCGATGAGGGGCTGGGCTAGACTCAAGAGAGCTTGGACTTCCTTTTCACGGCAGTGGGTGGCGGCTATGGGTGGCAGAAGGCCGGAATTCACCGCATTTGTCTGCGGGTTGGGCACGACTTTGTGCCTGGCTGTGCGATGGTGGCCTGAGATGGGCGGCGTCTGGTCGCCGGTCAGCTGGGAATAGATTCCGACTGGAGTTGGGTAGTGGATTGATGCCATTGGCCAGTGGTGAGAGTGCACAAAGAAGAGGGCGAAAAAGAAGAAGAAGAAGAAGAAAGGAAGAGGAAGAACGTGAGAGGAAAAGAGAGAAAAAAACATACATACATAATTTTTTTTTATATTTGGTCAAATGACCCTTTTACCCTTGATAAAAACTAGTTTTTACAGCTCTCTCTTCATAGCTATTGTTTCAGAAAAAAAAGTATTTCTGTTACGCTCCCTAGCTTAACTACATGGCTAAGTTGGTCAAACTAGGAAGCATTACTCTTTTATAAACCATGACTTTACAAACTGTACAATCAAAAAGTTCTTATCCATTTATCTTGCCATTCGAAGTGATTTTTACGTCACACCAAAATATTAAAATACAAAAAAAAACATCGCCCACAAGTCGAGCTCGTCTACATCTGTATGATCAGGATGACAAGAAAGCGTGCTAGTCAACCGTCAACTTTATACATCCTATATCTCATCACCTGCATCACAGGAACTAAATGAGCTAATGTCACGACCCAAAACCCGGGCTAGTGGCAAAAGGAGAATTTCACTTGGTGGGAAATTCCTTAATTTATTTGAAAAGTGTCAAAAGTTTTANATTTGGGGCCCTGGGCCCGTGGCATTCAAATTGAGGCAAAATCCCGAGCCTCGTGTCTTGAATTTCATGCCCACTCAAAACCTATTGATGTTTTATATCAAAACTCATCTCTTGACCTTACTTAGTCCAATTCGGAAGTCCAATTTCAGTTTTGAGGCCTCTAGCTCAAATTTGGGCTTGATTAGTAACTAATTAGAAAAGTTACAAAAATACCATTTTTTGAAAATATTTAGATAATGCCACAAATTTCGGATCAGTTTTTCTCTCAATCCTTACATCAATTTTCCACAAACCTACCACCCATTCTCCTATCTTAAACAACATTTTCATCTCCCAAGGTTTCATGTACAATGGATTAACATAGCAAAAGTAATTGTACAAATGCCACTTTTTGTGACGAAAATACCACAAAAGCTTTTAAATGCTCACTGGAGCTCCTTGGCCGGAAATTTGTGGCGGTGAGGGGCTGGGCTAGACTCAAGAGAGCTTGGACTTCCTTTTCACAGCAGTGGGTGGCGGCTATGGGCGGCGGAAGGCCAGAATTCACCGCGTTTGTCTGCGGGTTGCGCACGACTTTGTGCCTGGCTGTGCGATGGTGGCCGGAGATGGGCGGCGTCTGGTCCCCGGTCAGCTGGGAATAGATTCCGGCTAGAGTTGGGTGGTGGATTGATGCCATTAGCCAGTGGTGAGAGTGCACAAAGAAGAGGGCAAAAAAGAAGAAGAAGAAGAAGAAAGGAAGAGGAAGAACGTGAGAGGAAAAGAGAGAGAAAAAAAAACATATATACATAATTTTTTTTTATATTTGGTCAAATGACCCTTTTACCCTTGATAAAAACTAGTTTTTACAGCTCTCTCTTCATAGCTATTGTTTCAGGAAAAAAAGTATTTCTGTTACGCCCCCCAGCTTAACTACATGACTATGTTGGTCAAACTAGGAAGCATTACTCTTTTATAAACCATGACTTTAGTTTTGTTCAAAAATTTGGCCAATTTATGAACCATGACTTTACAAACTGTACAATCAAAAAGTTCTTATCCATTTATCTTGCCATTCGAAGTGATATTTACATCACACCAAAATATTAAAATACAAAAAAAAAACATCGCCCACAAGTCGAGCTCGTCTACATCTGTATGACCAGGATGACAAGAAAGTGTGCTAGTCAACCGGCAACTTTATACATCCTATATTTCATCACCTGCATCACAAGAACTAAATGAGCTAATGCTCTGTAAGTAGAGATTATGCATGCTCGTGAATATGTTTCATGCATAAACTTCATTGAAATTCCCATTGTACTATTTCTTCCATAACTTTTCATTTTGATGCACTTTTCTTAGAAAACATTTCTTTATATGGCCCTTGAACACAATACAAAGTCATGGCAGTCGGTAGGTTGTGCCCACATATGCGGGAAGGAAACACATGGCCAATGCGAACCATACCTACCCAACGCAGACCGACTAGGTAATGCACCTAATAAATCTCATAGTACAATGCTCAGTCCCAGCAGTCGGTAAGCCATGCCCACCTATGCGGGAAGGCTGCCTATGCAAACCATACTTATCCAACGCAGACAAACTAAATAATGTACTGAAAACATATCTTCTAAAATCAATGCAATGGTGCTACTTTAAATCTATTGTGTGAAAAACTTAATTTCTTTGAAAATCATGCTTAAATGATCATGCCATGCTTGTGTTTCCGTAAGCTTTGCAACAATAATATAAATAATATATAATTGAAATAATATACATAAGCATGAAGGAAAACATCTTGTATCTATTATTGTTCTTGTGATGCAGTTAAAATAAATCTTCACTTACCTTGTGTCCAATAGAAAAAATAGTGGAAAGGGTCAGTATCCTCCGTGACAAGGTGTGTGGAAGACCTGATGTCAATTTTATTTCTAAAATTATCACTACAATGTAAATTTCTTAAATAAAACAAGCACAAGACTGAATCACAACTTTTACAAAAGAAGGAACCTTATTCACATAATGAACCAAACTGTCATCTACTTTCATAAAAACTAGTCCATTTGCTTCTAAATGGTACCATTTGGTTCTAAAAATATTTGGACAGTACCTCCCCTATTTTTAGGACATCTCCACATCATTAAAATAATAGTTTAAGACCTATAATAACAATCAACAAGCCAATTCCTACATAAACAATTCAAAGAGGATCATTTAGAGCAACCTAGATACATTTGAATTCTTTTTATTTAGATAAGGTTTAAAACCACTTTTATACTTATGTTTCATCATAACCAGCCACTAAATGAGTGTAATAAATATTAGGATCCATAAAATATATACTCCAAGCTTAGTAAATTAGATTACAAATATAAAAACTTAATCTACCACACATGCAACACTTAAATCCTTAACTAGCACACTTTAGGGCTTTAAGTATAACTTTAATCTTCTACTTAAATTCTGTGTTTCCAGCCATATATAAGGTTTCCTTAGACCTTAATTCATCAAATAAAAGTTTTAATTCAAGAGCTAAAGTAATAGAAATAAATTACAAATTCTAAATTCCACAAAAACTCACCTTGACTAATTTGAACTTTTGTTGAAGCTCTTTCCTTCTACTTCCACAAAACTGATTTCTAAGGCATTGAAATTGATCTTAGGACTCAAGAGAACCTAGAGGAAACATTAGTTAAGTAGTATCAAGTGGAGAATTGAAATAACAAAACAAAACCTAGGAAGAAGAACTAGTAGAATTACCTTGACTAGTTTGGACCTATCTTGCTTTCTTGAGCTCCAAATTGAGTTCTACCACTTAAAAACTCTTAGCTATGGATAAGAGGAGTTGAAAGAAGTGTAGAAAGTGGTTGGAGTGGTTCAAGTCGTGGCTAGGGAGGAAGAGGAAAGAAATGACCAGATTTGTTCAAAAATCAATACTTAAACGCTAAGAATGGCATAACTTAAATTCTAAGGGTTATTTTAGGTACTTTGCTCATTATCTTCCATGTGTCAAGCTCTAAAACATCCTTAGAATACTCACCACATTGTTGGTCAATCCTATACACCCAAGTGTAGACCAAAATTGTGAAACCTAGCTTAGAAAGTGCAATCTAGTCGACTTATGATCCTATATGGCCAATTTTATTATAATTTGGTGGAACCTAGCCACATAACCAATCATTAAACATAAAAAGAGAGTCCATTAGACTCTAATTGATAATGCAAATATAGTATAATTGCCCAATTAATAGAATGCACAAAGATGACATTACGCAATTAAGCAGAATCTATGCTAGCTTAGTATAGTTAAACATAGTTCAGTATAGTAACTGCCATCTCGTACTTACCTGGAGCGAACATTTTTGAAAATACTAGAAATGAGTCCTAAACATTAAATTAAAGCTATTTGATATGCTAAATTCACAGTGAATTTGGTTCCGAAAAGCGTGAAAGATGCATTTTACCGAAAAACTACTATTTGACCAAGTTATCAATAGACATGGTTTTTAATGCATATGCATATAGTATTATTATTCATGAATGTATTCTTTGTTCTTTTCACACACCAAGCTCTCTCTCTGAGGGTACTGAGCCTTTACACTATATGGGAACACTTCGACTACTGTTAGTATAATAATAAATATTGAAAGCATTTAACAATCAAAATGAGCAATTTATCATAAAATTGACACTAGTTTCATGATATGTCTATTATGTAGTATGAACATGTTTATTATTATGTATGTGAGAAACTTGGGCATCACAATCCTGCCCTCCTTATTAAATTTCATCCTCGAAATTTGCTTACCCAAATAAGTGAGGATACTTAGTTTTCATCTCTTCTTCTCTTTCTCATGTGGCCTCTTCTACTTCGTGGTTCCTCTACAATACTTTGACCAAAGGGATCTTCTTGTTTCTAAGCTCCTTCTCTTTTCTATCAAAAATCTCCACTGGTTCTTCTTCATAACTCACATCTTGGCTCAAATCCAATGGCTCGTAACTCAAAACATGTGAAGGATTTGGAACATATCTTCTTAACATAGAGACGTGAAAAACGTTATCCACATTCGACAGTAAGGGTGGAAATGCAAGTCTATAGGCAACATCTCTAACTTTGTCAAGTATCTCAAATAGGCCTATATATCTAGGACTAAGCTTCCCTTTCTTCCCAAGCCTCATGATTCCTTTCATGGGAGCAACCTTCAAAAATACTTTGTTCCCAATATCAAATATCACCTCTCTCCTTCTAAGATCAGCATAATGCTTCTGTCTATTCTGAACAGTTAATAACCGTTTATGAATCTTTTTTACTACTTCAGCTGTTTCTCTTACCAATTCTAGAAAAAGAAATTTCCTTTCTCCCATCTCATCCCAGTGAATTAGAGATCTACATTTTCTTCCATACAAAGCTTCATATAGAGGCATTTCTATTGAAGCTTGATAACTATCGTTGTAGGCAAATTCTATCAAAGATCCATGAAAATCTAACACACAAGCTCTAAGCATATCCTCAAAAATCTATATGGTTCTCTTCGATTGTCCAACTGTTTGAGGATGAAAAGCTGTACTGAATGCCAGTTTTGTACCCATAGCCTTCTAAACCCTCTTCCAGAATTTTAAAGTGAATCTAGCATCTCGGTCAGAAATAATAACCTTTGGAACACCATGTAGTCAAATGATTTCTTGAACATACAACCAAGCCAACTGATCCAAACTACAAGTCACTTTAATTGGCAAGAAATGGGCTGACTTAGTACATCTATCAAAAATAACCCAAATAGCATCATGGCCTTTATTTGTCTTAGGAAGTCCAACCACCAAATCCATAGCAATCTCTTCCCATTTCCATTGTGGCACATGTATAGGCTTCAATGTACCAGCATGTCTTTGATGTTCAGCTTTAACTTACAGGCATGTGAGACATTGTTCTACAAACTCAATCATATCCTTCTTCATACTTGGCTACCAGTAATACATTTTCAAATCCCTATACATCTTTGTAGTACTGGGATGCACAGAATAGGGAGTAGTGTGAGCTTCTATCAATATCTCTTTTCTAATTGTTCCATCTGGCACACACAATCTATTTCTATATCTAATTACACCATCACTAGAAATTTGGAAGGCCACCTCCTTTCCAAACTCTATCTTAGTCTTTAAGCTTGTCAAATAGGGATCTGTATTTTAGCCTTATTTGATTCTTTCTAAAATTGTAGGTTGAAAGATAAGAGCTACTAACTTCTCCATTAAACCTGTAGGCACAATCTCTAATTCCAATCGATGCAAATCCATCACAAGATGTTTCCAATCAACATACTTAAGTGACATAACAGCTAATGACTTTTTACTTAAAGCATCCACAACAACATTAGCTTTTCCTGGATGATAGTTAATTTCACAATCATAGTCTTTTACCAGTTCAAGCCATCTTCTCTGTCTCATATTCAGTTCCTTTTGGGTAAAGAAATACTTGAGACTTTTATGGTTTGTGTAAATTTGACATCTTTCTCCATAAAGATAATGTCCCTAAATCATTAATGCAAAAACTATTGCTGCTAGCGCCAAATCATGAGTAGGATATTTCTTTTCATATTCTTTTAGTTTCCTAGAAGCATAGGCGATAACCTTACCATTTTGCATCAGAGCATAGCCTAGACCATTCTTTGAAGCATTACTGTAAACAACAAATTCTCCTGATCCAGTGGGTATAGAAAGTATAGGAGCTGTGACCAAACGATTCTTCAAATCTTGGAAACTCTTTTCACAATTATCATCCCAATGAAATTTCACATTTTTTCTAGTCAACTAAGTTAATGAAGAAGCCAACTTAGAAAATCCTTCCACGAATCTTCTATAGTAACCAGCCAATCCTAAGAAACTATAAATCTCTGAAATATTTGTAGGTCTTGACTAATTACTTACAGCTTCAACCTTCATTGGATCCACATAAATACCATTTCTAGACACTACATGACCAAGGAAGATAACTTTCTCCAATCAAAATACACACTTCTTAAACTTTGCATACAACTACTTTTCTTTTAGGATCCTCAAAACTGTTCTCAAATGCTATATGTGATCCTCCCTTGAGCGTGAGTATATCAAAATATCATTAATGAACACTATAATCAAACTACCTAAGAAATCCTTAAATACTCTATTTATCATATCCATAAAAGTAGCTGAAGCATTAGTTAAACTGAAGGACATCACTAAAAACTCATATTATTCGTATCTCATCCTAAAAGTTATTTTAGGAATATCTTCTTCCTTAATCTTCAGTTGATGGTGTCCCGATCTTAAATCAATCTTGGAAAATATTTAAGCACCTTGTAACTGGTCAAACAAATCATTAATTCTAGAGAGAGGATTTTGATTCTTGATTGTAAACTTATTTAACTATCTATAATCAATACAAAGCCTCATAGTTCCATCTTTCTTCTTTACAAATAACACTGGAGCACCCCATGGTGAAAAGCTTGGACGCATGAAACCCTTGTCCAAAAGCTACTGTAATTGTACCTTTAATTCCTTCAACTCTGCTGGAGCCATTCTATATGGTGTTTTAGAAGTAGGAGCAATACCAGGTAGTAAGTCTGTAGCCAACTCTATCTCTCTATCAGGTGGTAATCCTAGTAAATCTTCTAGGATACCTCTAGAAATTCATTAACTACGGGTACTTCCTGTGGCTTCGTCATAAGTTTTTCTCTAGTATCCATTACATTTACCAGATAACCAGTACATCCTTTCTCAAGTAACTTCCTCGCTTTTATCATTGAAATAATTGGTACCATTTTCTTCCTAGAAGACCCAAGGAAAGTAAACTCCTCTTCACCTGGTGGCTGAAATACTACTCTCTTACCATTACAATCAATGCTAGCATGATACTTAGATAACTAATCCATACCAAAAATCACCTCAAAATCCTGCATATCCAACACTATTAAGTCTACCCACAACTCTTTACCATCTATCTATATTGGACACGCTCTCAAAACTTGACCAGAATATAGCACTTCCCCAGATGGAATAGTTATACAATATCTTAAATTCAAAGTTTCAGGTGATCTGTCCAATTTTCTCACATATGTTGGTGATGCAAATGAATGTGTAGCTCCTGAATCTATTAATGTATTTGCAAAGATATCAAAGATAGAGATCTCACCTGCTACAACTGATGGATCAGCCTCAGCATCTATCACAGTCATGGTAAACACATGAGCAGGAACTTTCTTTTGTTCACTAGAGATGGAGGGACAATTTCTAGAAAAATGTCCTGTCTTGCCACAGGTATAACATGCGCTACTACCAAAAAGGTATTCATCTTTATGAGGCTTTCCATATTTGGGACATATAACATTCTGAGTTGGAGTAGATTACATTTTTTGACTTATTGCTGGACGCTTTGAAGGATCTTGTCTTTGTCCCTGACCTTGTGGAAATTTCCTTTTGCCGCCATCAAACCCCGATTGAGTACCTTTCCAAAACTTGCATTTCTCCTTGCCATATTTATGTTTCTTCTAATTTCTATTGCCTTTACCACCTTCAGTTCAGCTTCTTCAGTTTCAAGGGCTTTCTCTACAACTTCTGTGTAAGGAACACCTTTTCCTGTAGACATCTTAATATCTCTATATATTTCTACTTTGAGCCCTTGTAGAAACTGGTGTACTTTCAACTCGTTGGTAGTCACTATATAAGGAGCAAAGCGGGATAGTTCATCAAATTTCTTTATATAATCACACACAGACATGCCGCTTTTACAAGTCGATGAGCTTCACTAAAGTACTTCTGTTAAAAGATTTTCTTGAATCTCTCCTAAGTCAAACTATTAATATCAGTGATTGACTTTATGAAATCCCAGCAAATGCCTGGCATCCATTTGGAACACATAAGTAGCACATGATACTTTCTCCTCTTCAAGGATTCTTATATAATCAAAGATACCCTCCAAACTCCGAATCCACTCCTCAGCTAATAATGGATCAGTTTCACCTTTAAAAATTAGAGGTTTATTCTTCCTGAACCTTTTAGAAGCTGGTTCATGATTTTCTTGTCTAGCTATAACTTGTACTGGTAATTGTTCATCTCTCCTTTGATCTTGTTCTATAAGCCTCCCTATTTGTTAAGCTTGTCTCTCTACTAATTCAGCCAATCGATATATAGTCGTATCTTTGTCATTGTCTTAATCACCCCTCTGTTAGCTAGTCTAACCTCTACTCCTTGGCATAATTTCCTGTACAATGGCCCTTTACTTATAAACAAATATAATAGCCAATAATAATGTGTGCATCAAATTTATATAACAAAATAAAGTGCACATATACAATTAATTAGACTTACTAGTTGACTGAGCTTTCTGTCACATGATCATACATATGTAGGCAGTCCTCAGAAAGACTAAACCTCTGCTCTGATACCACAACTGTTACCCTTATAGCTTAACTACATGACTATGTAGGTCAAAGTATGAAGCATTACTCTTTTATAAACCATAACTTTAGTTTTGTTCAAAAATTTGGGCCAATTTAAACTTTTTTAAACTCTAAAACAAAAGAACCTGTGTGGCATTATTTTCTGAAAGTGTCTTTACAAATTGCATAATCAAAAAGTTCTTATCCATTTATCTTGCCATCTGTAATGATATTTACATCACACGAAAATATCAAAATACAAAAAAAAAATATCGCCCACAAGATAAGCTCATCTACATCTATATGATTATGACCACAAAAAAGCGTGCTAGCCAACCTGTAACTCTATACATCATATATCTCATCACCTGAATCACAGAAACTAAATGAGCTAATGCTAAGTAAGTAGAGATTATGCATGCTCGTGAACATATTTCATGCATAAACTTCATTGAAATTCTGACTGTACTATTTCTTCCATAACTTTTTATTTTGATGCACTTTTCTTAGAAAACATTTCTTTATAGGGCCCTTGAGTACACTACAAAGTTGCGGCAGTTGGTAGGTTGTGGCCACCTATGCGGGAAGGAAACACATGGCCAATGCGAACCATATCTACGCAACACAGACCGACTAGGTAATGTACCTAATAAATCTCATAGTACAACACTCAGTCCCGGCAGTCGGTAAGCCATGCCCACCTATGCGGGAAGGATTTCTGTGCAAATCATACTTACCCAACACAGACAGACTAGACAATGTACTTAAAACATATCTTGTAAAATCAGTACAATGGTGCTACGTTAAATCCATTGCGTGAAAAACTTCATTTCTTTGAAAATCATGCTTAAATGATCATGCCATGCTAATGTTTCCGTAAACTTTGCAACAACAATATAAATAGCATATAATTGAAATAATACACATAAGCATGAAGGAAAACATCTTGTATCTACTATTATTCTTGTGATGCAGTTAAAATAAATCTTCACTTACCTTGTGTCTGATAGAAAAAATAGTGGAAAGGGTCAGTATCCTCTGTGACAACATGTGTGGAAGACCTGATATCAATTTTATTACTAAAATTATCACTACAATGTAAAATGCTTAAAGAAAACAAGCATAAGACTAAATCACAACTTTTACAAAAGAAGGAACCCTAATCACAAAATGAACCAAACTGTCATCTACTTTCAAAAAAACTAGTCCGTTTGCTTCTAAATGTAATGCCCAAGATTCTCACATGCATAATAGGACAATAATATACATGTTCATATTGCATAATAGACATATCAAGTGACTAGAATCAACTTTACAGTAAATTTCTCATTCTTTCTTGTTAAATACTTTCAACTGTGTGTTATTATACTAATATTTGTCCAAGGGTTCCCATGCAGTGTAAAGGCTCAGTACCCTCAAAGAGAGAGAGCTTGGTGTGTGAAAAGAACAAATAATATATTCATGAATAATAATACTATATGCACATACATTAAAAACCATGTCTATTGATAACTTAGTCAAATAGTAGTTTTTTGATAAAATGCATCTTTCATGCTTTTCGGAGCCAAATTCACTGTGAATTTAGCACGTCAAATA
>JXTB01000668.1:14962-29837 GCA_002914805.1 Parasponia andersonii
TATGTGCCATTTTGGATCATTTTTGTGCTAATGAACTAGCATTCATATTTTAATACCTTTGAACAGTTTTTCAATACTACTTATTGACTGCCAAGTACCTTAAGTGATTTATATGCTTCTGAGTCATTTTAAGATCAAGTTTCCTAAATTGGTGAAAATTCTAATTTCAGTATTGTTCGAGTATCTTGATGCATTCTTTTGGCAAAATGTGCATTTTGAAAACCTATAAACTATGACAGGTGAATAGCACACTAATCTCTAGAAGATATTGACCTTTCCACAATTCATTTCTATTCAGGACATAAGGTAAGTAAAGTACTCAACTGCAACACAAGAATTATGTGCTATAGAAGTATCGGTTATGTTTCCATCTTTTTCATTTATTCTGGTTATGAGTATGACCATTGGCATTTCGATTTCAGCACATATATGCTTTGTAATTTTGGTGTGGTATTATTATGTACACCATATAAGCATGCATATTTTATGAAAAATTTTAAGAAGGATAATATGATTTATGAATGCCTTAGTATTATTATGTAAAACTATTTTATCATAGAGAAGTTAAGATCAGGTAACTTTCAGAAGGTTTTGTTTCACTGTTACGGGGAAGCGGGATAAATATTTACAGTTTCAGAGTGGCAGCCCCAGGAAAGGGCCAAGTGTGACAGGATTAGTCAGAAGGTTTGCCACAATATTCCTCCTCCAAGTTATATAATAGACTAAACTACAGTATCGGGCTACCTTATCTCTTGAGCTCGATGGGATAACGATGGAATAAGGTTAGTAACGAGCCCCA
The DNA here is from genome assembly GCA_002914805.1 of Parasponia andersonii. Taxonomy (NCBI): domain Eukaryota; kingdom Viridiplantae; phylum Streptophyta; class Magnoliopsida; order Rosales; family Cannabaceae; genus Trema; species Trema andersonii. Next base: position 15,762 of record JXTB01000668.1, read on the forward strand.
CTGTGGTAAGAGCCAGTGGGAGGAGAATCCATGCGATATCATTAATTCATGAAGCCCTGCAGGCACAGTGCTGAACCGGAAGTGGGCACAAGACAGGGAAGGGTCTAAAGGAAATTATTTATTCCGAAACATTTAAGCAAGCACGATCATACATTTAATTCATGTCATTGAGCAACATGTAATCAATTACTTTACTTACTGAGCTATAGCTCATTATAGTCTTATGTTGTAGGTAATGATTGAGATGACAGCATGAGCTTGTGATTTGAAGTAGAGGCCCAACCTTGGTGTTGTACATATGGATATTTTGACCACTTGTGGGGGGCCTAGTTTGTGTATTTTGGGATGTTTTGCAGTCTCTCAATGAAGTTATTTTTCGTTCATTTTTTTTGGTACCTATTTACTACATTTAATTTTGTAATATATGTATATACTAACCATGTATGTAAGTAAAGTCAGCTATCCATAGAGTTTTAAAGAAAATAAAAAATATTTCTCGAATTGGCCCGTATTTTGGAAAAACAATTACAGGATTATCTTCCAAAAGTAACGCCTTGTAAATAGAAAGTTAATAAATTTCTACTAGTAGAAAAAGGATAAAGAGGGCGCTACAGACCGTCGTGTGAGATTTTTTTTTTTTTTTGAAAACTCCTTCCCTCATCAAAGGGGCATCCCACACCGCGCTAATATTGTCCCGTTTCAACAGGAGAGTCTGCATCAACAGACTTACCTATCCAACTCCGATAAACTAACAATTGCCATTAAAACTTGTCTTATAAAATTGGTAAAATGGTACTCACTTTCAAATACTCTTATAACAAAAGTCTCCATTTGCATGCAAAGCATGCCATGCATATGTCATTTCATAACTTTCAGGAATAAGTAAGTTTCACATAAATACATCTTCCATATAGTTCTTGTGATGCAGTTGCAAGTCTTTACTTACATCGTGTCCTGAATAGGAATCGATAGTGGAAAGAGTCAATATCCTCTAGAGATTGGTGTACTAATCACCTGTCATAAATTACTATTATTCAAGATGCACATTTTACAAAAAGAATACATTAAGATACTTGAACAAGACCGAAATCAGAACTTTCACCAATTTAGGAAACTTAATCTTAAAATGACTCAGGAGTGTATAAATCACTTAAGGTACTTAGCAGCCAATATCTAGCATTAAAAAACTATTCAAAAGTAGTAAAATATGAATGCTAGTTCATTAGCACAAAAATGATCCAAAATGGCACCTAATTTTGTAAAACTAGTTCATTTGCTTCTAAATTGTACCATTTGTTTTTAAAAATATTTGGACAGTACCTCCCCTATTTTTAGGATATCCCCACATGATTAAAATCATGGTTTAAGACCTGTGGTAGCAATCAACAAACCAATTCCCACATATACAATTCAAAAGAAACACCTAGGATAACATAGATGCACATTTTAAATCTTTTTTGGTTTAGACAAGTTTAAAAAAATTTGTGCACTTGTCTATGGCTACAAACAGCAGCTAAATGAATGGAATAAATAATAGAATCCATGACATATCCATTGCACGTTGAGAAAATCAGATTACAAGTATAGAAAGCTTAATATACCCACGGAAACACTTGAATACACAATTAGCAAATTTTGGGGCTCTAGGTGTAACCTGAATTCCCCACTTAAATTCTATGTTTCCAGTAATATATAAGAGTTTCTAGGACCATTATTAATCAAATAATTGCTTTGGTTTAAGGGTTAATACAAAAGAAATTAACTATAAGTTCAAAATCATACATAATGCTCACTTTGACTAGTTTGAGCTTTTGTTGGAGTTCTTGCCTTCTACCTCCACCAAACTGATTCTCTAGACTTAGAATTATATTTTTGGACTTAAGAAGACCTGAAGAAACTATTATTTAAGTGGAAACAAGCAGAGAATTGAAATTAAAGGACAAGACCTAGAAAGAAGAACTTAATAGAATTACCTTGAATAGTTTTGGTGTATCTTGCTTTCTAGGGCTCCAATTTGAGTTCTACCACTTGGAAACTCTTGGAAAAGTTTGAGAGAAGTTAGAAAAAGCATTGGAGAGTTTCAAGTCATGGCTAGAGAGAAAGGAAAAGCAAATGGCCAGATTTGACCTAAAATCAACACTTAATGGCTAAGAAATGGTATAACTTAAATTCTAAGGGGTATTTTGGGTATTTTACACATTACTTTCCATGTGTTCAGCCCTAGAACATCTTTGGCATAGTCACCACATTGCTGGTCACTCCTATACACCCAAGTGTAGCCAAAGTTGGTGAATCCTACCTTAGAAAGTGAAAACTAGTCATACTTTGACTTATGATTCTATATGGCAAATCTTATTGTAATTTGGTGGAACCTAGCCCCATAACCAATCATTAAGCATACAAATAAGCCAATTACACTCCAATTAACAATGCAAACATAGGATTACTTTCATAATTATATTCTTTGATCTTTTAGCATACTGAGCTCTCTCTCTGAGGGTATTGAACCTTTACACTGCATTGGAACACTTCGACAATCATTAGTATAATAACATGTATGTAAATGCACATAATATAATGAATGATTATGTTACTATAAAACTAGTATTAACGATTTCTAGATACTTAATATGCAATTAGAATATATTTATTATTGCTTAGTATGCATGTGAGAATCTTGGGCACCACATTGAAAGAGAAGGAGTTATATACTAAATTCAAGAAATGTGAGTTCTGGTTAGAAAAAGTGTCATTCCTTGGTCACGTCGTTTCTCAGGATGAGATTTCTGTGACCCCACCAAGGTTAAGGTAGTCAATAATTGGTCTAGACCTACCAACGTTACAGAGGTCAAAAGTTTTCTGGGTTTAGCTAGTTATTACAGAAGGTTTGTTGAGGGATTTTCTAAGATTGCTATGCCATTTACACAGTTGACTAGAAAGAGTAACAAGTTCATATGGACTGATGAATGTGAAAAGGGTTTTCAGGAATTGAAGCGGAGATTGATTTCAGCACCAGTCCTAACTATACCATTTGGTACAGAGGGGTTTGTTATTTATAGTGATGCTTCGAAACAAGTTCTGGGATGCATTCTCATGCAAAATGGGAAGGTTATTGCTTATGCTTCAAGACAGCTCAAGGATTATGAGCGCAATTATCCTACTCATGATATAGATTTGGCAGCAGTGGTATTTGCATTGAAGATTTGGCGACTTTATCTGTATGGTGTTCATTGTGAAATTTTTACCGGTCATAAAAGTTTGAAGTATTTGTTTACTCAGAAAGAATTGAACACAAGGCAACGACATTGGTTAGAATTAGTAAAAGATTATGATTGTGACATCAACTATCATCTGGGAAAAGCCAATGTTGCAACAGATGCACTCAGTAGGAAATCATCTGGAAATCTAACAGCTTTACACGAGTTAAAGAAACCCTTGCATGAAGATTTATGTAGAGTAGACATTGAGTTGATCATTGGTAAATTATCTGCTATGACATTGCAGTCCACTTTATTAGATAGAATTAAACAAGGCCAGAAGGAAGATCCTGAATTAATTGAATAAAAAGAATCAGTAGAGTTAGGGAAAAGTCAGATTTCACTATTTCTGCTGAAAGAATTATCAGATTTCAAGGTAGACTTTGTGTACAAGATGACAAAAGTATCAAGGAAGAAATTCTATTAGAAGCACATAATACTCCATATTCAATCCATCCAAGTGCTACTAAAATGTACAACGATTTGAAGAGTCTTTACTGGTGGACAGGAATGAAGAAGGATATTTTCAAGTTTATCAAACACAGTCAAACATGTCAGTAGATTAAGGCTGAGCACAAAAGACAAGCAGGAGAGTGGGTTACCAAAGACAGTATCTTGTTAGGATGCAGTTTGGGTTATAGTCGACAGACGCACTAAGGTAGCTTATTTTATTCCAATTTCAATGACCTGCTCCATGGATAAACTTGCAGCATTGTACATTAAGGAGATTGTTAGACTTCATGGGCTTCCAGTTTCCATAATCTCAGATAGAGATGCCAGATTTACTTCAAAATTTTGGGAGAGTATACAACGAGCTTTGGGTACTAAATTGAAATTTAGTGCTGCATTCAATCCTCAGATAGATGGTCAGGTTGAGAGGACTATTCAGATCTTAGAAGATATGTTGAGAGCTTGTGTCATGGATTTTCAAGTGTCATGGAACCATTACCTACCACTGATTGAGTTCTCCTATAATAACAGTTTTCAAGCGACGATTGCTGTTGTACCTTATAAGATGTTGTATGGAAGAAAGTGCAGATCTCCTATTCACTGGGATGAGGTTGGAGAGCGACATTATTTGGGTCTTGATATTGTTAGAGATATAGCTGAAGCAGTTGAGAAGATTAGAAAACGTATCATAACAGCTCAAAGTAGACAGAAGTTTTACGCAGATCTGGAATGTCGACCTTTACATTTTTTTGTTGGTGATAAAGTATTTCTTAAGATTGCCCCTATGAAAAGCGTTATGAGATTCAGAAAGAAAGGAAAGTTGAGCCTGAGATTCATTGGTCCCTATGAGATCCTAGAGAAAGTTGGAAATGTCGCTTATAGGCTTGTCCTACCCCCAGAGTTATCAAGTGTACACAACATCTTCCATGTTTCTATGCTGAGAAAGTGTGTATCAGATCCATCCCATGTTCTTAGCCAGGAGTCACTTGAACTAGATCCAAAGTTAACCTATGAGGAACATCCTGTTCAAATTTTATATAGAAAGGAGAAAGAATTGAGAAACAAAAAGATTTCTCTGGTAAAAGTCCTATGGCAAAGCCATTCTGTAGAGGAAGCAACATGGGAACGAGAAGACGAAATGAGAAAGCAATATCCACAGCTATTTGATAAGCAAATTTTGAGGACGAAATTTTTTTTAGGAGGGGAGGATTGTGATATCCTAAAGTCTTATATGACACCCAGCACCTGACAATATCAAATAGCTAATAATAAAATCATTACATAACATTTTGTTTTATTTTATTTTATTCTAGAATTTCCATATGACACCTAATTCCTCAAATAGTTCAAAGAGCCAATAGTAACATAAATTGCATAATATTTAAGATGGGTTGCCATGGATACATATAAGTTGAGCATTAATTCACCTTTTCATTACTTCTGTTAACCTATAATTGTTAAGTACAATTTTGCAGTGAAATGCTCTAGATGTGCTCTTTGGTACATGTTTGATGTGTTATTAATTAGTACTGCATGTTTTTTTAAAAAAAAAAAGAATTGATTTTTATGTCTATGAGGAAACATGATTAGAATTTTCTAATTTTTTGCCATATATATAATTATATCATTCTAATATAGTTAATTATTGTAGTACATATTTGCGCATACCTTTGTAAGAGTATTTTTTTTAATCATTCTATAGTCTATTATTAAATTTAATAATGGTCAGATTATTGTTTTTATTAGTATTATTTATTACTATTTAAAAAAAAAAAGAAAAGAAAAAAAAAGAAGAAAGTAGAAGTGCCGACTTTGTATTGTCGGCAAAATTAGAAACTTTATATATATCCTTATCTTGTTTCTTTCTAAAATGAGCCAATAAACACTTTCATCTTCAATTTAGTCTCTGTTTCACTTTGATCTCTTATCAACGTACTCAAAATTCTATCATGATTATTAGTCACTTACTTGTTAATCCTTGAGTTTGCTTACATACTTTCGCGAGGACATTTGTGAGGTCTGTGAAAGAAATTATCATTCTCTTGTCTATGTATATATATAAATACTCTTTATTAATAAGGTTTCCTTGCAATAGATTATTTTATACATATATTAAGGAAAAAGGTGATCACAGATTATTGTTTTATTACTAAATTGAAACTTTGCATTTACTGCTTACGTTTTGGATGTTGTGCATAAGTTTTTCTTGTCTTTAGATCTATGTGTAGTTAATAAGTTTATATTAAATCTAAAGATAGTTGTGCTTATGTTCATGGATTAATTCTATTCACATGTGTATAAGTAAGTTTAAGAGTAAAATGGCGATTTACATTCTTAGCCTATTTTAGTAATATCACTTTAGTGATCGAATCATATCTATTTGTCCCTGTTTCGTCTTCTTATTTGAATTGTGTGGAAGACTTGGACATAAAATATGTAGATGTGATAATTTAGCTAATGATATCTATAGTTAGCAAAGGATATAGTTAAACTAAGGAATTGTAAATTATTTCTTATGACTATTATCCAAACCGTAACTTTAGTCAATTAAGTTATAGTTCTAAATATTAGATGTATTTGTATCTTAGGTAAGAACATGTATGAATACTTTATTATTTTAGTTATGTTTGTATTGGAAATGTTCACAACTCAATTTAATGGGTATATAAGTGTAATCCTGTACTGGTGGTGTTAATTTTCTTTTGCTTGGAAACATATTAAGATTTGGTTATTTTTTTTTTAGCAAAGTATAAACAACAATTCTTTTAGTACCATGAGATTAGTAATGTTTTTGAAAAATATTAGGAATATGAATTGTACCTAGAGCAAAGAGTATTTCACAAAAAAAAAGCAAAAGCTCAGAAACGAGGTAAGTAACATCACACCTGCAATGTAAGTGATGAGGACATCAAGGCTGTCAAGATTCGTAGTCCAATACAGGTTCCTGTTGGTCCAGTGACAAGGGCTTGAGCTAAAAGATTCAAAGAAGAGCTGAATAACTTAGTCTGGAGAGTTCTACAATAAGAAAAAAGTGTGTTCACTACTGAGGGTGAACATAGGTTGGTTTTGCTCATCCAAGTCGACCCGGGAAAGAACCAATCAACCATACACATTCATTGAGCCATTGCATAGCTAACTTGCATGTCTAATCCATCATACATGTAACATCCATGATTAGAATGCCCTAGAATTGCTAAGTGTTACTTGTTATTAATTGCATTTAATGTTATTTAATTTATATAGTATTTGTGCCTAACTTGATTCTATGTAGTGATAATATCCAACAGTATTTGATCAATGTTTACATGCTCTGATTTAAAATTATAACGTAAAGTTAACATTTACTGCATATTGAGAATTTTTATTTGTCATTTATATTTTGTTATAAGTGCACTATGAATCTAATTGTCTTACATGCCTACTAAAATTTTTGAAGATTCTTAAAATAATCCTATTCCTCGCTTAGATGATATCTTAGATGAGCTGCATGGTTCTTGTGTCTTTTCTAAAATTGATCTTAAAAGTGGATATCATCAAATTAGGATGAAAGAAGGTAACGAATGGAAGACAGCATTTAAAACTAAATATGGATTGTATGAGTGGTTGATTATGCCATTTGGATTAACTAATGCACCTAGTACTTTCATGCGCTTAATGAATCATGTATTGTGTGCTTTCATTGGAAATTCGTTGTTGTTTATTTTGATGATATCTTGATTTACAGCAAGAGTTTTCATGATCATGTCTTACATTTGCAATTCGTTTTGGATATGCTTAGAAAGGAGAAGTTATATGCTAACCTCAAAAAGTGTACTTTCTGCACCGATAAGCTTGTTTTCTTAGGTTTTGTTGTGAGTGCTAAAGNTGAAAGATTTTAGCACCATTACTGCACCACTTACTGAGGTTATTAAGAAGTATATTGCATTCAAATGGGGCGAAGAATAAGAGAAGGTGTTTCAGCTTATTAAATATAAGCTTACTCACGCTCCTTTACTTGCTTTATCTAATTTTTCTAAAGCATTCGAAATCGAATGTGATGCTTCTGGTGTAGGTATAGGCGCTGTTCTTATGCATGATGGAAGACCACTTGCGTACTTTAGTGATAAAGAATTGTATGCATTGGTTCACACTTTGGAGACATGGCAGCACTATTTATGGCCAAAGGAGTTTGTGATTCGTACGAATCATGAGTCCTTGAAACACTTGAAGGGCTAACACAAGTTGAACAAGAGACATGCCCGATGGGTAGAGTTCATTGAGACTTTTCTCTATGTCATTTATTACAAACAAGGTAAGGACAATGTGGTTGTGGATGCACTTTCACACAAGTATGCCTTAATCTCTACTCTTAATGCTAAATTTCTTGGGTTTGAGCATATTAAGGAGCTTTATTATGATGACCATGATTTTGGTGAGGTGTATAGTGCATGTGAAAAATCTGCAGAGCGAAAGTTCTACAAGCATAAGGGCTTCTTGTTTAGAGAGAATAAGTTGATTGTTCCCAATATTTCAATGAGAGAATTGTTAGTTCGGGAATCCCATGGTGGAGGGTTAATGGGACACTTTGGAGTCGCTAAAACCCGAGCTATTTTGCAAGAGCATTTCTATTGGCCACACATGAAACGAGATGTTGAAAGGGTTTGTGGTAGGTGTGTTACTTATAGGCAAGCTAAATCTAGGGTTAAGCCAAATGGTCTTTACATGCCCCTACTTAGTCCTAGTTCACCTTGGATTGACATTTCAATGGATTTTATTTTGGGTTTACCTAGGAGTAGACATGGGAGGGATTCAATTTTTGTGGTTGTAGATCGATTTTCTAAGATGGCTCATTTTATTCCTTGCCATAAGACTGACGATGCTTCTTATGTAATAGATTTGTTCTTAGGGAGATTGTGAGGCTACATGGTATGCCTAGGACCATCGTTTCAGATCGTGAAGCAAAGTTCTTGAGCTACTTTTGGAAAACATTATGGGGTAAACTAGGAACGAAACTTTTATTTTCTACTACTTGTCATCCTCAAACTAATGGATAAACTGAAATAGTTAATAGGACTTTATCCACTTTGTTGAGGGCTGTCATTAGTAAGAATATTAAAACTTGGGAGGATTCTTTACCACATGTTGAGTTTGCTTATAATCGTTGTGTTCATTCTGCTACTAAGTTCTCTCCTTTTGAAATTGTTTATGGGTTTAATCCTTTAACTCCTTTGGATTTATCACCTTTACCTATTTCTGAGCATGTGAACTTAGATGGTAAGAAAAAGGCAGAATTTGTGAATCAACTCCATGAGAGGGCACGACTCAACATAGAGAGGAGAACTGAGCAATATATGCAGCAAGCAAACAAAGGATGTCACAAGCTGATTTTTGAGCCTGGAGATTGGGTATGGTTACACATGAGGAAAGAAAGGTTCCCAGTACAAAGATATTCTAAGTTGCTATCCTGAGGAGATGGTCCATTTCAAGTGCTGGAACAGATCAATGACAATGCCTACAGGCTTGATTTACTAGGTGAGTACAATGTTAGTACTACTTTCAATGTTACTGAATTGAGTCCTTTTTTTGCAGGTGATGATGATTTGAGGGCAAATCCTTCTCAAGAGGGGGGGAATGATGAGAACATCAAGGCTGTCAAGATTCGTGGTCCAGTGCAAGTTCCTATTGGTCTAGTGAGAAGGGCTCAAGCTAAAAGATTCAAAGAAGAGCTGAATAACTTAGTCCGGAGAGTTCTACAATAAGAAGAAAGTGTGTTTACTAATGAGAGTGAACAAAGGTTGGTTTTGCTCATCCAAGTCGATCTGGGAGAGAACCAATCAGCCATACACGTCCACTAAGCCATTGTATGGCGAACTTGCATGTCTAATCCATCATACACGTGCAAGGGGGGTTATAATCTGATGTAGACGTGTTTTCTTTACAATTATATCTTTAATTTTACGTTTTAATTTTTGAGTGTTTCTAGGGTTATTTTAGGTGTGTATTTTCTTCGTTAAGGGTAGATTAGTAATTTTACAATCAAAACCCTAGAAAGTGTAATTCGGCTATATATGTGCCGCCTACAACATTAAATTTTCAGATTTTTCGAAATTAATCAAATGGTGAGAATTTTCTTCTCGAGTTCTTGAAAGAATTTTTCTGAACTTATCAAGGAATTCCTTGTGGCGTTCAAACTGACTTATCAAATGGATCCTCTATCCCCGTTTGTGGCGTCTTTACCATACTAAGGTTCTTGCTTTGCTAAGCAATGGGTCACAGTTTCCATCAAACTTGAAAGGTCTTGGGGTTGCATTTCCAGATTTGGTAACGGGTTTCATCACATTATTGGTGTGGTTCGTATCAGTAAGAAATTCTTGGTTTTTGTGAATTTGAAGAATTTGTGGATATAGAATCTGTGGATATGTATACATACGTATTTGTCATTCAGTTTTTCGCGAGACATGAACACGTGGTGTATTTATATTGTTTGACGAGTATTGATGAATTGGGTGTGGTGGGCCAGCATCCAAATATGTGATATGGTTCCTTCAGGGACACTCCGGTTCCTTCGGGTATACTCTGGTCCTTTTAGGGATGCTATTGTTCCTTCGGGAACACTTTGACAGCAATATAGGGTGGACCTCTGCTTTACACAGAGGGGATTCTCTAGGGCTCAAGACCTTCATATAGCTCATGATATGTCATATGTTCTCTGAGTGGCTCAATATGCGATTCACGGTCTTGTCAGGCAATACAATATACACAGGGATCCCAACCATATGATCATCTGTTTCATATTTCATACACTTTGCATCTGCATATGTTACTTACTGAGTTTCATACTTACAAATATTCTTACATTACAGAGGGTACTGTTGCTATGTGAGTTAGAGGAGGAGCGCCGACTTTCCAACCGCAGCTTGTGTATATGAGCATTTTGACGCTGTGGTTTCCTGATTGAGAATTTTGTACCTGTTTTGAGTGTGTGTACATTATGTATATTTTTATGAGAGGTCCACAATGTGAGTATGTATATACGTATAAATTAGACTGTGTATAATTATGAGAGGAATTTCCCTTTTCTCCTAGAAAGTTTAAAAAATTTTAAATTTTTACTATTTTATCAGTTCTAAGTCGAGTAGCATCTCCAGATTTCACTAAATAATTATACAAATATTCTTATATATGTATGTGGAATCGGGGGATGTTACAAATACACACAAAAAAAGAAGAAAGAAAAATTTACTTACTTCTTTTTCAAAACTTGGAAACATTTGATTATTGAATTAGCGCTTTCCCATCAACGGCAACAAATTTTGTCTATGTTCAAAATATACTAATAGTTATCAAGTCTATGTTCAAAATATACTAATAGTTATCAAGTATAAATTAAGGAGTCAATACCACAGAAAAGATAAATCAATAAGAAAGGTTAATAAAAGTATAAAAACATTATAAATAAAAAAGAAAATGATGAATAGGTGATGTAGAAAAGAAAATAGACAATGAACAAAAATAATAATGAAAATGATAAACACAAGGTTTTGAGAATCTCTTTATTGCTTGTTTTACTATTACCAACTTTGATTCCTAATTATTACTCAATTATATGTTTCACTTCCGAAACATATGATCGGAAAATATGATCTTGAAAATCATTTGAGAAGAGTGAAAGATATTTAGCTTAGAAAACTCTTTTAATTAAAAACACAAAATTTGTCTTATAAGTTATCTAAAATCGATAATATATTAAATAGATAATATTGCAGCAAAAGATAGACCTATAAACAAATCAAGAAAAATTCTAATTCTAATAACAACCACATAAAAAGAGCATGACCAGATTTATATGATGTTGAAGAACATAACCACTAAATTCACTATATGAAAGGATAAAGACTTCGACAAATAAAATATATGAACGAAAAATTTACAAAGGAATTGAAGAAGAATAATAGAAAAACTAAATAATAAAGATCATTTCTCATTCTTGCTCTAAAACTAACCTAGCTTGTAATTCATCTCACAAATTCTAGATAGAAAATATGAAGAAGAATTAGAAGACAATTCTCTCAAAATATGAAGCAGGGAATGGTGGAGGTGTCTTAGAATAATGCCTTGGTACTCCTTTTATAGTGTGGGAGGGCTTTCAAATTGTCTTAAAAAAATTAGCATCCAATGCTCTATTAGGTGCATTCATTGCATCATCAACTAACCCTCCATTCAAGCTTATTATGTACTTAGATATTTATATGTCTTAGTTCATGATTTAATAAGTATAAACGGGATTAATTGTAGTTAATAATAGCAGCTAAGTTGACAGAGGCTTGAAAGGAAAGATTTGAACATTAGTGACTTGAAAATGCTTTGGTAACTGTCAATATAAGAAAAATAACACAAGTATCAAAACTGACATATACAAAATAATTGTGCCAAAATACTACCGAAAGCCTTAGAACATTAAAAAATGTCATTAATTATGTGATGTCTAAATGTATTTTATTGCACTCGTTAATTATCCCAAAAACTTTTTTTTTTACTTTGCTTTGCCACGTGTCTATTTATAATTAATTTACGTACTAATAGATTTTACTCAATAATTTGTACTTTAAGTTCATTTGTAGTAAAATACATGCTGTAGGTTTATTGGTTTTTGTTTTCTTTTGCGCATAAAAGTTCTAATTTTTTTTAGGGAATTTTTTTTTTACAAGGTGGAAGAAAAATCCAAAGCTACTCGAGGCTCAATATTATACTGGTTTTATTTTTTTTAGTGGCACGTTTTAGTCCTCGTGACTATATAGTTTGTTACCATTTGATTCTGTTGTATTAATTTTAATAATTAAATCCCTTAATTTATTGATTGTTAGAATCAAGTACAGTAGGGAACAAATCGTAAGAATAATATCATCACACTACCAAGTGTGCTATATGAACTTTTTTTTTTCTGTAAGTAATAAAAAAGAAAAAGGAAAAAAGGGCCAACATCCAGTTTGTCCTTTGCTTGACTGAAAAGGATCCACCGCACCATGTCATCACGATATCATTGGGTGTAACTTTTTCCCAGTCAACTCTACTGAATTCGATTTTGATCAATAATAACCAATTGATCAAAGATGACCAACAGTACTAATAGCTTTCTATGACCACCCATTGACAACGTACGAATTCTCATATGCCTTTGGACCACTACGACTAACAGATGGCGTTTGTCTACTATAGGTTAATAGTCATGCATTGCATGTGCCTATAAACCAGTACCACTGCTAACAGTACAATTTTGTCTCCTTCTTCGACAACATTCATGGAATGCATGTTTTGTCTATAATTATGGGGGAAAAAGATGGCAAAATTTTCTATTAGAAGCCTTTCTCGGCGGTTTTGCCGTGACATTCGAATTTAAATCCTTTCTCAGATGTCATATGGCGGAACCGCCGAAAAAGTGTTAGGGTTTATGTCCTAAAAGTATATATATTTTAGATATTTGTTGAATTAATAAAATTACATTTTTCTATTTAAATTTGTGCATAATTGGTATGTTATTAAATATCAGAAAATCTCTGATTTATTTATGTGACTATAAATTTAGCATATAAGTGTTATATACACGAGGATTAAATTTATGGATAATAAACTAAATATAGTCCGTAATAATTAATTAAAGTTTAGGATCTTTAATTAAATATGATTTGTACGGTCCATTAACAATGAGAATATAATAGTCTTATCCGGACTATTGATGTGTTGATATCACAATGGAGGTATTTTATATAATTTGATTATACAGGACTGGACCAGACATGATTTGAATCTCACATAAATTCCGTTAATTGTTGAGAGTTCAAATAATGTCACTAGATGATCATATGTAGATCAATCTTAATCTTGAGTAGTTATAGACTCCTATTTATAACATTATGTTCTTTGACATACTTGTTAAAGGTTTGTTTTTAAACCGATCGAAATACTTGTATCTTGGGAGCATGATGAAATGAGTAGCTGGGAATGTAGCTTACAGATATGGAATCCATTCCTTCCATTAGGAAGCTAGAAAGATGATTCCCTTGTGTATTGATTCAAGACTTGAACAGTTTGAGTACTCAATTTATAATAGATTTATAAATTAATTGTTCATTATAGAATCAATAGTACATAAGGATAAAGATGTAATCGGAGAGGTAAATGGAATATAACCTATCTCTAATTATGAATTGTCTATGGAGGATTGAACTACATGTAATGATTAAATCTATTGACTGCCCGCTGTTTTCTGAGTAAATTAATTTTGTAAGTTCAAGAGTGCAATTCCAGATTTTTAGTGGAGTAATAATGGAATTAATAAATTAGACAAATTAATTAAAGAGCTTAATTAATTATCATAATTTATTGAAACTTG
>JXTB01000668.1:52840-66889 GCA_002914805.1 Parasponia andersonii
ACCCAAAATCAATACTTAATGGCTAAGAAAAGGTATAACTTAAATTCTAAGGGGTATTTTGGGTATTTTACACATTACTTTCCATGTGTTCAGCTCTAAAACATCCTTACCATAGTCACCACATTGCTGGTCACTCCTATACACCCACGTGTAGCCAAAGATGGTGAATCCTACCTTAGAAAGTGAAAACTAGTCATACTTGGACTTATGATCCTATATGGCCAATCTTATTGTAATTTGGTAGAACCTAGCCCCTTAACCAATCATTAAACATAAAAAGAAAGTCAATTAGACTCCAATTAACAATGCAAACATAGTATTAGTACTCAATTATTAGAATGCACAAAAATGACATTACGCGATTAAGCCTAATATAAGCTAACTTAGTGCAACTAAATACGAATTAGTATCCTGAATGCCTGGAGCTGATAAATAAAATGCTATAAATGAGTCCTAGATATTGAATCAAGCCTATTTGATATGTTAAACACACTGTGAATTCGGCTCCGAAATGCGTAAAAATTACATTTTACCGAAAAACCTCTATTTGACCAAGTTATCAACAAGTACGATCTTAATGCATGTGCACATAGTATTGCTTTCATAATTATATTCTTTGTTCTTTTAGTATACTGAGCTCTCTCTCTGAGGATATTGAACCTTTACACTGCATTGGGATACTTCGATAATCATTAGTGTAATAACATGTATGTAAATGAACATAACTTAATGAATGAGTATGTTACTACAAAACTAGTATTAACAACTTCTAGATGCCTAATATGCAATTAGAACATATTTATTATTGGTTTAATATGCATGTGAGAATCTTGGGCACCACAATAACATCATCATATCACCACAACATACAATTTCCTATATGATATTATATCTCATCTAGTTTAAATTTTTCAAACTAATAAGATAAAACCAATGTGAAAGTGACATAAGTCAATAAAAGAAAAAAATTTGAGAAAACATATCTTAGTTTGCTCAGTTTACTAATTCAAAAGTAATCTAAGTACTCTAACTTCTACTAAAACCTATATGCAAATTAAAATGATAAATAAAATTAAATATCTATAATCCACAATACTTTAAATTTGAAAATTCATATATTTGAAATAAGTATATATGCAAAATAAGAATTTTGACAACTAAAAAATGATATAGAATTCTACAACAACAACCTATATCCAACAAATAAAAAATTTTAGAATCAAAGATCTCAAGTTAACCTTTCAAACATCAAAAGGAAAATCAAGACTATTGATGGGTTTTGTATAAATGTTGATATATACACATTCTTTACATTACTCACGATTCTAGCTAGCTCGTACAAATAGGCAAATCACTCTTTTTGTGTTTGAGAAACTTGAGAGTTGAGACAAAATTTTGAGAACGGGAAAAAAAAGAATATGTAGAGATAGCTCTAATGAATATATTTAGTGCCACTTAGATTCAAAAAATGTCTCTATGTCAATTAATCATATTCTCATGCCCCAAGAAAATAAAGAATTTTGATGATAACATACTTTAATATGCTACTATATATATGGTTCATTTTTTGGCATTCTAAAATCAACAATCTCCTAATTTTTTATCAAACTGAATTCTGAACAATATGGCTTTGGATAGAGACATAGTTCCCAATATGAAGTTTAAGAGGATGTTTTTCACGACAGAGGACATAGAAGAGACCAACTACGCCAAAAATGCCCAATTGCAGGTTGATTACAATAACAGTTACCAAACCAGTGTTGATGCAGCTTCATATGAGGTATTATATGAGAGGCCGTGTAGATCACCTTTATATTAGGTAGAACCAAAAGAGCATGTTACTCTCGGACCTAAATTAATTGAGGAGACTATTGAAAAGATCAAGGACATTCAGGAGAGACTCAAAGAGATTCTGAGTCGCTAGAAGAGTTATGTTGTCCCGAAGAGGCATGAGGTAGAGTTCGATACTAGTGATTCTGTATTCTTGAAAGTGACTCCAAGGCGTGGTGTTACAAGATTTGGAGTGAAAGGTAAGCTTGCTCCAAGATATATTTGGTCCCTTTAAGATCATTGAGAGAATTGGACCAATGGTGCATCACTTGAATCTACCTGCATAATTGGGTTATATGCATAATTTGTTTCATAAGAAGTACACATAGGACCCATCTCATATTATTCAGTACGTGCATGTACCAATCCAAGAAGACGTGTCCTATGAAGAGCAGCTTGTTCGTTTGTTGGCAAGAGAGTTGAAGGTGCTGATTAATAGAGAGATTCCACTTGTCAAGGTGCCTTAGGAATGTCACAAGGAAGACGAGGCCACTTGGGATCTCGAGACGGATATGTACAATAAGTATCCTCATTTGTTTATCTTTCAGTTAGAAGTTGTATTATTATGTAAACCTTGACTTATAATTGAATTTCAGGATGAAAATCTTATAAGGAGGGGAGAATGAAAAAACTCGGATTTTAAGAAGGTAAATTGAGAATTTTACCAATTTCTAGATTAAATAATAGAGGGATTTGATTGCAAAATTTCTTTGGAAATAGGGTCTAAATTATAATTTTTTATGATAAAATTGAAAGAATTTTGGAAAATAGGGGACTATAGTTCAATTTTTAAAAATTGCACAACCCAATTTAGTTGGGGCCACATGGTCCTCTTTTTCTCTTCCCCCTTACTCTCTCTCTCTTCCTCCTGACCTCTCTTGCACTCTTTCTCTCTTATATGTCTCGATCGAAGGATCAGCCATCCACGGCTACTGTCCAACTTACCCAACCACCGATGAAGCTCCTCCACACAGCCAGGATGCCCACCACTGACCTTCAGAGCTGCCAAAGAAGCCATCGTCGCCAAAGAAGGAAAAGAGGCCATGAGATGTTTTCGATTTCTGGTACCGTTTCGGCTTCTATTCTTGGCCTCTTTGGATTCATCTGATCGAGAGGAACCTCAAGGTATATATTTCATGGCTCCATTTTGCTCGGTTTGAAAATTTCCATTTTTTGGTGTTTTCAGCTTAAGTTTGACATTTTGATCCAGACGTTGGATTGTGTTTTTGAGGTCATTTTGAGAATGTACTTGGAAAATAAAAGAATACTAATATATATTGACTATGTTTGGTGACCGACATGAAAAAAAAATCAGACAACTATGATTTACCTTGTTTTGCATGCCATAGGTCCGATTTCAGTCCAGACTAAATTGGAAGAATTATATGTCTAACCTATCTATTTTGAGTACTAGAAATTCAGTGAAGAGGTCCATTTATGGATTTGAAGCTCTGTTGAGAAGTTGGTTTTTCATAAGAGAATAATCAAGGGCTTGGAATTGGTTCCCGACCCTCCAAGCAATCGTCCAACAACACCTTGGGGATCCAATAGCATGGTATCGCTATTCTAGTGAGGTAGAGACTTGGTACCTTTGTTTTATACTGTTTTTGAATAAAACTTATTTTCTGCAATATATGAAAACAAATGTGATCTTAGAACTATTTTGAATATCTGTGATGGAAATTGATTGTATGACATATATTGCATTGCTTTGAGAATTTTCTAAGTGCAAGTTATTTTTAGGTATATTAAAAATAGGGTCGTTATACTGCCCATTTCCCTATAAAACCTAATATGCTTATTTTATTGAAAAACTAGAGCGTGATAGTTTTCACACTTCAGTTCTATATTGAACATATCATAGGATCATACATGAGTACCATGTTAGCATTGTGGGTTTATAATGTAGCGCTACGTGCCTCACCATCGATGTAGAGTCTGTAAACCCGCGCAAGATTTGTTTCTTCTGATTATCTCCCCATTTGGCAGGCAGGCAATTCGGTTGCCCCTCTAGGTTTGGTAGGCGACACATGTGTGTTTCCTCTGAGTATAGATTTAGGTGTCAAGTAGGCCTTTAGATACAATTAGTGCTATCATCTTGGGTTTTCATAGATGATAAGAAGTGTGCTTGTAGTACCCAAAATTCTCACAAGTGCATTTGGCCAATAATAAACATTTTTACATTTAATTTTAATAAGTCAGAATCTATCTTAAAAAAATAATAATAAAAAAAATAAAATAAAATTAATTAATTAATATTAAATGCCAAAATAGGAGGTGGACACATTTGGTATTAAATCAATAAGATTGTTCACAACTAATAAGAGAAGGTGGACACTTTTCTTGGATCGTGTTGCAAGACTTTGAGTATTTATAGTATATCTTAATCTATATTGGTGTGACCACAAAAAGTCTTGGTGTGTAAACATTGAGCATAGACTATGTGAAATATATTCTTGTAATAACTTCTATTGATAAGAACATATTCTCACAAATTAGATGATTAGTGGATATCTTTCTTAATATAGAAATGAGTGATGAACTCGTATTTATAACTTTTATTGTTTGAGATGTTAAAAAGTAAAGATCAAGAAATTGACGATCTAGACCATAATATTTTGGTAATGCATTATTATGAGCATTGGGAATATATGCTTATAGATATAGAATCCACAACTCTACTATATAGAGAAGTGAATACCACCTTGAGGAGCTATAGAAGATTGGATGATTTAAATATTAGCTAAGTAATTAATAAAATATCATATTTTATTAATTAAAGGTTTTCTATAAGTGTGATCATCAATTGGATATTATCTTGTATCAAGGAATTAAAAGATGTAATTGGAGGGGCAAACCAGTAATTTTACCTAGCTCCAATTATCGGTATTTATGCAGGAATACACATGCATATATTAATTATCTAATGAACATAATTTTAATTATAAAATATCTTGTGATATTTATTTAATTCAAGAATGTAGTTTGGACCTTTAATGGAATAAGTCCATAACTAATAGTACAAGCCCACTTGTATTAAGAGTTAGTTGTAACTAGGCCTTATCTATTGGAGCTTGAATTAAATAGGTCCATCTAGGTCCTCAACCTATACCAATATCTTGGGTTATATGAGATCAATTGGGCTCAAATAATTTTCTGGGCAATTATACAAAAAGAGAGAAAAAGGCCAGACTGATAGGTAGGCCATTGAGGCCCACCACACTGCTAATTTAGCGGTGATTTTTGGTCAGCTTATGGGTCCTAGGACTAGCCGAAAATCCCCTTAAGTAAGAGCCTATAAAAGGCTCATTCTTCCTCCTCCCTTTGTTGTGTGTTGATTCAGTTTTGACTAAAACATTAGTTTGGTAGCTGCACAGAAAATAGAGAGAAAAGAGAGAGAAATTCATTGAGCCACCATAGGAGGCCATTCTAATTCTTGGATTCTCGCTTGAAGTTGATCAAGATCGAGATGGCCACTTGGAAGACTAACAATGAAGGAAGATGAAGAATTATTTGATTTTCTTATTTTTTTTCTCCTATTGTAATTTCTGTTTATTTTTTAATTTGTTTTTATTTATTTTTAAATTAAAAAAAGGGGTGTAAAGGAGGGAGGAGCGGCCGTGCCGTGCCTTAGGGTGGTGCGGCCTTGGGCAGTGCCCCGGTGCACAGGGGCGCATCAGTACCACATGTGAATGCGGTGCTAGTGGTTGCCTACGGCTACCCGCCGTGGGAGCGCCACCCTTGGTGCCCCCTTATGGTGCCCCCCGTCCTCCTCTCTCTCTATTTTTAAATTAATTTTTTTTTATTTTGGATAGGTTATTCGTTTCCTATTTTGAATTATCTAATAGTTATTTAATTTGAAAAGGATATTGGCTATTTTGAGAGTTTTGTTAACTATGATTAATTTCTAATCTTGAAAATATTTGTTTCCTATATAAATTATTTGATAGTTAATTAATTCATATGGAAATTGGATATTTTAAAATTTTAGATGATGTGATTATCTATGGATTAATTAAAAGATTTTGCAAACTAGTTTATTTATGGTAAATCTTTTAGATATTTAAAATTCAAAATATTTCTAGATTATTTAATTCAAATTAATATCTTTTATGAAAAGATATTTTTTAAAAATTTTGAATTAATCGAGATTTATTTTTTATATAAGGAAATATTTTTAAACAGAAAATATAATATTTTTCCAAATTTGTATTTGTTGAATATTTGTATTGATCACTATTGTTTAGAATGTATAACTATAAATTCACATACTGCTATGTAAGTGCATACAGTCACAAGTAATATAGATTTAAGGGTGAGAGTGTCGAACCCACGGGAACTGAGTCAATGCTAAGTATTAAAATTGACCAGTCTTAAGTTTATCCAAACAAACATACTTTGATTGAAAAGAAATAAATTAAAGAAAACTAAAGTATCATGTAAAATAAATAAAAGTAAGCAATAAGAAAAATGTTTAGGTTTACTGATTATCTAACCATTCTTTAAACACACAATATCCTAATTCCCCTCTTATATTAATTAATCTACTAGAGTTGTCACTTGAAAATTCGAATGTATTCACAAAATCTTTTCCAACACATAAGTAAAAATACTTAGACAAGCTAATATGCTACTTCTAACATAAACTGACTATATTCATTAAGTTTAGTAATTCTCCAAGAGGTTGCACAAGTCACATAGGTATATTCCTATCCTATGCAAACTTACCCCAAACTAGGTAATCTTATGTGATTTTACCTAGGTCCAAATTTCTAATCCCTTTTCTAAGCTCATAGAAATTTCAATCAACAATCTATTTAATGATCAATTAAATAGAATTAATAAGCATAAGGTAAAATAAATAACTCAATAATGGATTTGATTAATAAAAAAGGAGAGAAATAAACAAACACAAGTTACTAAGTTGGTTTATATAGTAAAACTAGATAACAAATATTTAGTTCGTAATATAAATTGAGAACAATAGAATTTCAATACAATAGAATCAAGAAATTTAAATATCAAAGAGAAAAGAGGTTTAGAATTCTCCCTCTTTGAAGAGCCTAAAGGTATTTATAGAGGTTATCAATCTCCTTCTCCAAACTTGGTTCTTGCTCTCTTGAATCATCCCTCAAGGATTTGCTCACAATAATATCACTCTCTAAATATGGAAAATACAAAGAAAAAACTCACAAGAAAATAAATAGAAGATGATATGAATAAAGAATGGTGTTGATGTTGTGCAAAAAATCAAGAAATAGAGGATTGGACCATATCTTCTTCTTCTTCTTCTCTTTCCATGGCTGCCTCTCTCTCTTTCTCTCTATTACAACATGCCTCTTTCAACCCTAAAGATAGAATTTTAAAGAGGTGACTTGTGTAAACTTAAGTTAGGCCAAATTTGGACCTTTGCATTGTCAAAAAGTTGATCTCAGCCGTCAATTATTGACCTAGGACGTAGACAATGGCACTGTTGCAGTGCCAAAACTTCCTGAGTGTTTGCACTATAGTGCTACTTTTGGTGTCGTAGCACCACTCTTCTACTGGTTTGGCATTGCAGCTTCCTAGGTGTATCATTTCTTCGTTTCAACTTTGATTTGTCTCATTTTTATTGTGTTACATCCATATCGGATTCAACTTTGATTCTAACAGTTTGAAAAACACATTTGTGAGGCAAAAATTCACCTTAATTCATATCAACTACCCTTGTTTTATTCTTCTATGTATACAAACAGACAAAACATCAAAATAACAAGGAAAACAATTGAAACAACTTAAAATAAACAAGAATATAGCAAAACATAAAGCAAAATAGCACTAAATAACTCTATTTCTATGGACTTAACAATCACTAATAGATTTTGCAAGAAAAATATTAAAGATTATAGAGAATACAAAATTATAAGACTTGAATATCAAGATCATCAATTTAATTCTAAATTTTATAATTTAAAATTCTTGGGCAACCATGGCTATAGGATATGTGAGTTAATGCTTTATTTATTTATTGCAATTATTATGTGATTATCCTGGTAAATCTATATTTATGATAATATGCCATATAGAATAGGGAGTGCCACCTAGATTTTATCATAATGTCATGCATATTATGATTTAGTGTATCTAGTTGGATTTAGACAACTTAGTAAATCATAATGAATCCCATAAGTAATTAAGTAGATTGAGTGTTAGAAAGCTTATTGGATTAAGACCTACAGTTTTCATTATAAATCTATTAGTTAGATTTCTATATATGATCACCCTTAGGAGATTATATAGAAATTATTTCCTAAATTGGGTTTCTTCGGACAAAACTCTAGAAGCTTATCATTTGTGATTAGTCATAGGTAACATTGAATTGAAAACTTTTACTAAAGTTTAAACAATGGTGAAACACTCAGATTAGACTTATTAATATTCCTCCTAAGGTTTATTAATAGGTTTTAATGACGAAATAAAACGGTAGTTATTAATAATTAAGTATGAGATATTTTTATTGTTATTGATAATTAATAGGGTCCTAGTTTAACTAGAATTGTATAGGTGTTTCCCATAGAAAGTTTATCCTAATTCGGGGTTAGATTACTAGTAAGTGATTCATTCACTCACAAATCAAGTATCATTCAGCTCAAATAATTATAAGTTCTCAAGCATTTATGTTGGCTTGTTATGGTCTTGCATTGTTTTCGTAGATCTTTTGACTAAATAAGAATCAAAATCAATTAGGGTCAAATATGGGTATTTCAACTCTTTTAAATGAAAGTTAAGTCCAATATGAACGCGATGCAATTAAAACAGAGATAAAATGAAGAAATAGTGTTAAGTGGATTCTACACTCAACTTTAGCATCCTTTCAAGCTTAAGAAATAGTGTTAAGTGGATTCTTTTTATCCAAATTTGTTCTTTTTGGTGTATATTTCAAGTGAGAAGATATTGAGAGGAGAATACCAACTTTTCATGTGTAACTAAGACTAAATCAAGATAATTTTGATCAATCACGAGTGAAGACGGGCAATTAACATTTCAACAATATGTAGTAGGGCCAACAATATAGAAGAAACTGGGCAAGATTGGGCGTTGCAGCGCCACAGTGTCGGTTCGTGGTGCTGTAGTGCCATTTATTGCATTGTAGCGCCATAGTTTGGCACTATGGTGCCATCCTTTTTATCGTCTTAGTGCCGTGGCGCAAGATTTGGTGCCGCAATGCCACAAAATGTGGACATGCTACGGAATTCGTGGATTGTGGCCAGTTTGCCTCTAGTATTTAACCTTTCTTCGGCTCATCTGAGAGGGAGGAGAAAAAAACCCTAGCAACTAGAGTTTTGGAGAGTTTTAGAGAGTTTTTGAAGGAAAATAATAAGAAGAAGGAGGAATCAAGAGGATACAAGAAGATTGACAAAGCTTCACAGAGTTTTTCTTTCTCTTCCTTTAGTTTTACTTTTCTATTTTCTGCAATGAATGTGTATAAACTTTATTATTTCTGTTCTGTTTCCCTTATTATAACTATAAACTAACAACTTTTTCTAGGGATGTAATTAAACCTTTAATGTAATTCATTTACTTTAATTTTCTCATTTGTTCTTGTTATCCATTGAAGAGTTAATTTTTCTACCTTATGCTTAATACTTCTATTTACTTGGCCACTAAATAGGTTTGTTGTGTGAAACCTATATGAACTTGAGTAGGGGAATTTAGGTTTAGATATAGGTTCAACAACATAAGATTACCTAGTGTAGGATGAGTTTGTATAGGATAGGAATATACTTATGTGACTTATACAACCTTGTATGAGAATCACCAAGCCTAATGAGTCTAATCAATTTATGCTAGAAGTAACATATTATCTTGTTAGATATTTTCACTTATATCTTGGAAAGGAGTTTGTGAATACCATTGAGTTCCTGGTTCTTAATTCCAAATGGATGATTGAACGGTGAGACACTAGTAATTGAATGAGTTAGAAGGAAGATTGCATCCCTAGGCTTTTTTTGTCATTGTTATGAAACTATCTTTGGTTGTTTAGTGTTGATTTCTATCATTTCCTTTCATATTGAGTTCACATCTTAATTTTGGTTCAAAGCAACTATTTATTGTCATTTGGAAAAATTGACAACTACTTATGATTAGTACTTAGCATTTGTGAATTATTTGCTCCTCGTGGGATTCGACATTCTCTTATCATTTATATTACTTTTTGTGACCCGTATACTTGCAGTTGTGTGTTAGAAATAGCCCAACAAATGGTGCTCCTGGGAAGAAAAGCTGTCATGTTGAATTCCAGAATCGAGAGTGTCATGGCACTAGAATAGTAACACCAGAGTGCTACTTTGAATTCATACTTCCAAAGACTATAGCATCGCAGTGCCCACTAGGGAGTGCTACTGCGCTACCTAGCATCCTAAACTGAGTTTTTAGAGCTAATCTAGACCATTGATGCTATCTGATCGAATGGTTAATATTTCATCCGGCCTAGGTCACTTTAGAGCCCCTTAAACACTAGAATATGTAGAATTCTAGTGTTGAAATCTAGAATCGAGAGTGCCGTAGTACTAGAATAGTTGTGCCACGGTACTACCTGGAATTCAGAGTTCTAGAGGCTATAGCATTGTGGTACTTGCCAGGGAGCATCATGGCACTACCAAGCATCCTAAAGTGTAATTTTAATGAGTTTTTAGAGCCAATCTGGACCATTGATACCATCTAATCGAATGGTTGATATTTTACGTAGCCTAGGTTACCTTGGTGCCCCTTAAATACATCCTTAAATCTTTATTTCATATGTGGAGAGTTAGAGAGGAAAAAAAACAAAGAGAGCTCAGAAATCCTAGAGTAGAAGGAGCTTAGAGCAAAAATCTTGGAAAGGATACTTGAGAGAGTGGCTTGAAGAGATTGAAGCTTGAAGTTCTACCTCCATAAAAAAGTTTTTCTCATCCTCTTTCTCACCCTAGTCTCATTTGAATTTTGTATTATGCTTCATTTATGAATATGTTTAGATATATGAAATTCTTGCTAAGATTAATATTGGATTCTTCTATGTTGAACTAGTTGTTATATGCTTGAGGAATGATGTATCTTAAAATTTGATTCTATATCTTGATTTCTAGTATGTTCTTTGATATTGTTCTTGAATTTATTTATGCTATTCTATGCTTAATGCTTCTCAACTAATTGGCAACTAGTTGGATGAATTGGTTTCTAGAATTTGGCACTTGAGAGAGGAAATTTAGAAACAACTATAGGATAGTATAACCTAAGACCTATAGAGTTTGAGAGAACCTATGATTCCTTCAAAGCAATAATCAAAGAACCATTAAACATAATGAATTCTTAATTTCTAGGTTTAGAATAGAGATATTGGAACCAAGATTTAGGAGTGATTTCACTTGACACTCAACAGAGGGAGTGGAATGATTGACTAGGATAAAATTGGTGAGAAAAAGATATAGTTGATGGTTAGATGAATTCAATCCCCTAGAAAATTTGTGCATAGAAGTCTTCTTATTTTACTTTTATATTTATATTTGTATTTATTCAATTACAAAGTCATTTATTTTGGTTGCCTAGATAAAGTTAGGTTATAATAATTCTGGTACTTAGCGAAAATTTAACACCTAACTCCTCGTGGGATCGACAACTCTCTTATCACTTTATTACTTGTATACAGCCTGTATACTTGCGGTTATTTTATGTATTTGTATTAGTATAACAATTATCGTTGAATAAAATGTAGTATTTATGGGTCACTATATCTACATTTGTGTTCATGCATAATACAGGATTTTATTCAAAAGTTATGGCATTTACTTATGCATGTTTTATTTTTTGCAACACCATGTCTAAAATGCTTCCTGAAAATTTTTTCATTGATTGGAATGGAACTAAAAAATGGCTATTATCTACTCCATATCCACTTCCCCTTACCAATGTCTCCACTGAAAAAAAAAATCTCCATTTTTTTCGAATGCCATTATTCAAATGAGTTACTAAAGGGCATGATGGTTGATTATGTCATTAATCGTAATAGGCTTTACATTAGCAAGTTGAGCTATATTAATGACATAGTCTCAAAGACAATCCCTGACTCGAATCAGCTTAACAAGCAATTGGAGAATGTAGTTAAAACTGTTAACAGCTGTAACTCTTCTTTAGAGAAAAAGGCATGGGTATTCTTAATGATGTCTACACTAATGTTGGTTATTTTAGATATGTTGAGGAAGGCTTTCTGAAACTAAAATCCAAAATAATTTGGAATCAAAATAGTATAAATGATATTGTCAATATGAAGGAGATTTCTAACCATGTGGCAGAAAAGATTGATACTATGGATGAATTGTGAGATGATGGCTTTGATCGAGCAATTCTGAAAATTCTAAAGCAACGACACAAGAAAAAAAAAGCCAAAGATAAGGGGTCACCTTCTCATGTGTCTAAAAGAAAGAAGGAAGGTAGTGTACTTTTCTTGGAAAGATGTTATTTATAAGATTCTATAGATTCTTGGATCATAGATTCTAGAGCAACTAATCATGTTTATAATTCCTTTTGGGGCTCTTTAGAAAGAAAAGGAGCATTAGTAAAGGAGATTCTAACCTTCGGCTTGGAATGGGAGCATCGGTGTCAAAATTTATTTTGAGCATTCTAATTTTTCGATTTTGAAGGATTGTTATCATATTCCAAATTTTAAGAGAAATTTGATTTTTGTTGGATACTTAAAAAGACAAGGTTACAATGTTTCATCCGATGTTCCTATTTCTATATGTATCAATAATAAAGTTATTTGTTATGGTTGGGAATCGAACAATCTTTACTTCGTACAACTAAAATTTTGCTCATTAAATGACTTTGAAAGGAAAAAAGATGAAAGAGCAACTAAGAAATTGAAGAATCCTAAGAATAATACCCATCTATGGCACTTTCGTTTAAGTCAAATCAATCTTAATAGGATCCAAAGGCTGGTTAAGGAAGGACCTTTGAGTCACTTAAAAGTCAAACCATTACTAACGTGAAAATCTTGTCTAGAAGGAAAAATAACTAATTATCCCTTTTCTGCAAAAGGCAATAGAGCTTTAGAATGCCTAGAATTTGTGCACATCGATGTATATATTCCAATCAATGTACAGGCAGGAGGAGATTATGAATATTTCATTACATTTATGGATGACTTCTCTAGGTATGGCTATGTATATTTGATGCATAGAAAATCTGAATCTTTTGATATGTTCAAAGAATTCACAGCTGAAGCTGAAAACACAATTGAGAAAGTCATTTAAATTACTACGATCAGTTCGTGGTGGTGAATATCTTTCAGTAGAATTCAAAGATTTCTTAATAGAATATGGAATCATCTTTTAACTGACAACATATAACACACCATAAGAGAATGGTGTTGCAAAAAAGAGAAATAGAACCTTATTAGATATAGTTCATTCCATGATTAGCTTCTTATCTTTACTAGCCTTGTTTTGTAGATATGCAATACAGACTATAATCTACATTTTAAACAATGTTCCACCAAAGTCCTAAGACACCTTATGAGCTATAGACTAGTTACAAATCTAATTTGTGTCATCTTCGTAGGGATGTCCTACTCATGTCTTAAAGAAATAGGCAAGCAAGACAGAATCGAATTCTGAGACATGCATTTTGCAAGTTATCCCAAGGGTATGTGAGGTGGTTTCTTACTCCAATTGACAACAAAGTATTTGTTAGTGCAAATGTAACCTTCTTGAAAAGTAATACGAACCTTGCAACTTGTAACAAAACCCATTATCAAATCTAAACTCAAGTATCATTCTACAACCAAGTTTAATTGTAACACCCCCTAGTTTAACCATATTGTCATATACAGTCAAACTATGAAGTATTATTCTTTCTTAAACATTACCTTTTGTTTTGATAAAAAGGTGGGCAATTTAAAATTTTTTTTTTTTAAAACTTTCTAGAACTTTAGAACAAAAGAAACTGCATGGCATTTTTTTGTTAAAAGTATCTTTACAAAATGTACAATCAAAAGAGGTTTTCACCAGTCAATTTTGCCATCAGCTGTAATATTTACATTACACCAAAATATCTGAGAACAAAAATGTCGCCCACAGGTCAAGCTCGTCTACATCTGTATGATCATGGCGACAAAAAGGCAAGCTAGGCAACCAGCTAGTCAACACCAAAATATGCCTCCTCATCTGCATCACAAGACTAAAATGAGCTAATGCTCAGTAAGTA
>JXTB01000668.1:92172-111030 GCA_002914805.1 Parasponia andersonii
TAGACAAGAAGATCTAGGGTTGGAGGTTTGATCATCATCAATAAGGAGATCAAGGAGGAACACTCTACAAGAGGTAAACCCTAATCTCATCTCTAGGGTTTTGTATCTAGATTTGATTTATATTGTACATGATCCTATAAATGATGTATGTGTGTTATATATTTATGAAAACTATTTTTATGTAAAATTTGAAAACTTAAATCAGCTATTTTTTCTGTTGCGTTCATGAGATGATCATGTATTTTTCATATCTGCATGCATGCATGATTTTCCTGAGTGTTAGGTCAATTAACCAACACTTACTGTTCCTGACAGTAGCGAACCTTATGTGGTGTATACCGATGCTTCGAAGATGGATTTGGGATGTGTCTTAATGCAAAATGGTCGAGTTATGGCTTATGCTTCTCGTCAGTTGAAGCCACATGAGAGAAACTATCCCACCCATGATCTGGAGCTTGCTGTAGTGATCTTTGCCCTGAAGATTTTACAATGTTACTTGTATGGTGTGAAGTTCGACATATTCTCCGATCATAAGAGTTTGAAATACCTCTTTACCCAGAAAGATCTGAACTTGAGACAGCGAACATGGGTTGAGTATATGAAGGACTATGACTTCGACCTACAGTATCATCTTGGTAAGGCTAACATTGTAGCTGATGCACTGAGTAGGAAGCCTCCTAGTGCACTAGCTGCACTGGTGTTTAAAGATTAGAGGAACTCAGTTGCGATTGGTGACTACAACTTGCAGTACTTTGATAATGAAGGGGTTGCTTGCCTGAGTAACATTGTGATTTCACCATCACTTCTCCAGACTGTTCATTGGAGTCAGTGGCAAGATAAGGAGTTGAAGACAACCTGGAACCAGCTTCAGAATTGTGAACAGTTAGATGGTTGGAGCACTAACAGAGAAGGGTTTTTGCTTTTCAGTGGGAAGTTGTCTGTAGCTAATGACCCTAATCTTCGAGAAACCATTCTAACTGAGGCTCACAAATCAAAGTTCGCAGTACATCCAGGTAGTACCAAGATGTACTGGGACTTGGAGTGGCAGTATTGGTGGAAAGGGATGAAGAAGAATGTAGCTACCTTTATGGCTAAGTGTTTAACTTGTTAGTAAGTTAAGGCTGAACACTAGAGGCCAGCTAGGTTACTTCAACTGTTGCCAATTCTGGAATGGAAGTGGGACAAGATCATGATGGACTTCATGACCCATTTGCCAAAGACCTTGAGGAAGAATGATGCAGTTTGGGTGGTAGTCGATCGGTTGATGAAGAGTGCTCACTTTTTACCAATCCGGATGGACTACTCACGTACTAAGCTCAGTAGACTGTATATGGAGAACATCATACGCTTGCATGGTGTGCCTTGAAGCATAGTCTCAGACAGAGATCCAATGTTCACTTCTAAGTTTTGGAGAGCCTTGCAGAAAGCGTTGGGTACACAGTTGGATATCAGACAGCTCACCATCCAGAGTCAGATGGTCAGTCTGAAAGGACCATTCAGATTCATGAGGACATGCTACGTTGTTGTATACTGGATTTTGGTGGGAACTGGGATGATTATCTTCCTTTGGTGGAATTTGCTTATAATAATAGTTACCATACCAGTGTGGGTGTGACTCCATATGAAGTGTTTTATGGAAGGCTGTGTAGATCGTCTTTGTGTTGGGCAGAACCTGAAGAGAGTGTTACTCTTGGACCTGAACTGATTGAAGAGACTACTGAGAAGATCAAAGGCATCCAAGAGAGACTGAAAGAGATTCAAAGTCGCCAGAAGAGTTATGCTGGCCTAAAGAGGTGTGAGGTAGAGTTCGATACTGGTGATTCCATATTCTTGAAAGTGACTCCAAGGCGAGGTGTTACAAGATTTGGGCTTAAGGGTAAGCTAGCTCAAAGGTATATTAGTCCCTTTGAGATCACTGAGAGAATTGGACCAGTGGCGTATCGCTTGAATCTGCCTGCACAGTTGGGTCACGTGCATAATGTGTTTCACGTGTTGATGTTGAAGAAGTACACGCCGGACCCATCTTATATTGTTCAATACGTACATGTACCGATCCAAAAAGATGTGTTCTATAAAGAACAACCTGTTCGTTTGTTGGCTAGAGTGTTGAAGGTGCTTCGCAACAAAGTGATTTCACTTGTCAAGGTGCTTTGGGAACATCATAAAGAAGACGAGGCTACTTGAGAACTTGAGACAGAGATGTACGAGAAATACCCTCATTTGTTTAACCTTCAGTCAGAAGTTGTATTATGATGTAAGCCTTGACTTGTATTTTGAATTTCGGGACAAAATTCCTATTAGGAGGGGAGAATGTAAAAACCCGGATTTTGGGAGGGTAATTTGGACATTTTACCAATTTTCTGGATATAATATTTGGAGGATTAATTTACAAAAGTTTTGTGCAGAAGGACTAAATTGCAATTTTTAGGGGACAGAATTGAGAGATTTTTGAAGATTTGGGGACTTATGTGTAAGTTTTTAAAAATTGCACTGCCCTATAAAGACAGGCCATATGCCCTATCATTTTTCTCTCTCTCTCTCTCTCTCTCTCTTTTCTCTCTCTCTCCCCGACACTCTCTCTCTCTCTCTCAGATCTCCCTCGGCCGAAGGCACATGGCCGCCGTAGCTCACCTCCCGCCATCGTCTGCCTACGCAGCCCACCAGTGAAGCTCCCCCATGCTGCACCGAGTCGACGCTGAGCAGTTGTAGCCGCTAGAGAAGCCCACTGGAGCCAGAGAAGACAAAGTGGGCATTTCGGATTTTTGGCCACCGGTGATGATTCTGACCTCCGTTCGACCTCAAACTGGTCTCATTAGATTCGTCTTGTCGCAAAGATTGTCAAGGTATATATATCTAAACACCATAATGCCCGAATCAAAAGTTGTCATTTTTGGATATTTGGAGTTTAAGTTTGACTTCTTGATCCGGCCGTTGGATTGTATTTTTGTGGTAAATTTTTGATTGTACTTGGAAAATGGGGAAGTTTGATATATATATTGCCTATGTTTGGTGACCGGCACGGAAATCGAGATCAGACGGTAGAGATTTATCTCGATTTACGTGCCACCTGCCCGGACCCGAATTGGACAAGTTATATGTGTAACCTAGCTATTTTGGGTGCTAGGAATTCAGTGAAGAAGTCCGTTTGTGGAATTGAAGCTCCGTTGAGAAGTTAGTTTTTCGCAAGAGGACGATCGAGGACTTGGAATTGGTTCCCGACCTTTCAGGCGATTGTTAACGACACCTTGAGGATTCAATAGTGTGGTATCGCTATTCGAGCGAGGTAGGGACTTAATTACCCCTGTTTTATATCGTTTTCGAATAAAACTTATTTTCTGTAACATATGAGAACAAATGTGATTTTTGGTTTGCTTGACTATCTGTGATGGGAGTTGATTGTATGACGTATACATATTGTATTGCTCTGGGAAACTTTTGAGTGCAGGTTATTTTGGGTATATTAAAAATAGGACCGTTATGCTGCCCGTTTTCCTATAAACCATAGTATGCTGATTTTATTAAAAAAACGGAGCATAATTATTTTCACACTTCAGTTCTATATTGCATGTGTCATAGGATCATACATGAGCACCGTGTTAGCATCGTAAATTTACAGTGTAGCACTGCGTGCCCCACTATCGGTGTAGAGTCTGTAAATCTGAGCGGGGTTCTATTACTTCTGATTACCTCCCCATTTGGTGGGTATAGGCAATTTGGTTGCCCCTCTAGGTTTGGTAGGCAAAACACGAGTGTCCCCTCCATGTATGGGCTTAGGTGTCAGGCAGGCTGTTAGGCATACTTAGTGCCATCATCCTGGGTTTCCACAGATAAGAGGATGAGAGCTCATGGATATGGATTGATTTGTGTCATGTGCATATGAATTGAATGGTTTTGATTACACTGCTTTATATATATATATATGTGGATTTCTAGTTTGGATCATATATATATGTATGTTTTGGACTAAACTAACCATGCAAGAATTCTCCATCACTAAAATATTTTCGACCGGGTAATTGTTTTTCCTACTCGGCATTTTATGCTCACCCCCATACCTTCTTCCTCAGGTGGTATCTAGTGTGATCTTGGTGATCAAGAGGAGTACGAGGTAATCTTGACTATAGTTCGTTTCTTGGTAATGCTAGAAGCTTGTTATCGTGGTGTTTGGATTGTTTAGGTTTTGTATTAGCATTGAACCAAGATTACTACTTTATATTTTGTCTGAAAGCTTATGTATTATTTGATCTATGTTTAATGGTGTATACGAACTGTGGGAGTAGTTCAAAAGATGAAATTAAATTTATTTTATTTAAATGGACCGTTTTATAAAACTAGAATTTTTGACACTTTTCAAATAAATCAAGGAATTTTCCATCCTTGTGAAATTCCTCTTCTGCCACTGGCCCGGGTTTTGGGTCGTGACACCACTTCCTGCGGAACAAAATATTCAGCCCATGGTACAATAATAATCAGCCATTAAAATACCACAGAATCTTCCACAACCTCATTGTACTAGGAGGGTTATAAAACAACCCAACAGATGGCAAGGTGGGTTCTTCTAGACTATCCATGAAAGTTTGGAAGTGGATCCCTCATCCTATGATGAAGCTATGAAGGATATTGACACCAACTTATGGTAAAAGGCCATGAAATCTAAGATGTCCATGTACTCTAATCGTGTCTGAAAACTTGTGGATCTACCCGAATGAGTAAAATTTATGTGCGAATGAGTCTATAAGAGAAAAAAGGAATAGACGGGAAGGTGGAGACTTCAAAGCAAGGTTTGTGGTAAAGGATTATACCTAGAATGAAAGAATTGATTATGAAGTAACCTCCTCTCTTGGTACTTTGATTTTGCAAATGGATGTCAAAACTATATTTTTGAATGGAAATCTTGACGAAAGTATTTATATGATACAACTAGATAGTTTCTTGAAAAAAGGCCATGAGAAAAAAGTCTATCTCCTTCAGAGGTCTATTTTTAGACTAAAGCAAGCATCTAGATCGTAGAATATAAGACTTGATCAAGTGATTAAATCTTATGAATATGATCAAGTTGTAGTGTGAAGTAAACTTGTATTGTTGACTTACCATAAAAGCTAAATATGGAGCTACTTGTGAGGCTGAAAAGGAAGCTGTTTGGCTCAGGAAATTCTTAACGGATTTACAAGTAGTTCCTACTGCTAGTCAATCAATGACTCTATACTGTGACAATAGTGGAGCAATTGCCAACTCAAAAGAACCTAGAAGCTACAAAAGAGCGAAGCACATTGAGAGGAAGTATCATCTCATTCGAAATATAGTTAATCGAGGAGAAGTGAGTGTATGCAAGAGCTTTGAGGGTCGTCTTATAGGTTAAATGATGCGAAAGATATAATAAATTACGTTTTGTATAAGTGGGAGAATATTAGGATTATGCCCAAAAACGCATCTATTATTTACAGATACTTATAATTCATCCATATTGATTGTGATAATATTTTGACTATTGGTACAATATTAAATGTTATAAAGATTCCATGAATTATTTATTAGAGAAATATTTTAATAAAATTATTTAGTAAGGTTAAGACATATTTTCTCTAATTAAATCAAATAAGATTATTCATAACTAATAAGAAAAGCTGGATACTTTTTTAGATCATGTTGTAAGACTTTAAATATTTATATTATGTCTTAATATATATTTGTATGACTATGTGGAAAAAATCTTAGTCTGTAAACATTGAACATGGACTATGTGAAATATGTTTTCATAATAAGTGCCATTGATAAGAATATATTCTCACAAATTAGATGATTAGTACATATCTTTCTAAGTCCTGAAATAAGTGATGAACTTATATTTATAACTTCTATTATTTTGGATGTTAACAGGTACGGATTAAGAAATTGATGATTTAGATCCTGACATTTTGGTAATGCATTATTATGGGCATTGGGAACATATGTTTATAGATATAGAATCCACAACTCTATTATATAGAGCAGTGAATACTGCTTTGAGGAGCTATAGAAGCTTCGACGATTTAAATCTTAACTAAGTGATTAATAAAATTTGATGTTTAATTAATTAAAGACTTTCTATAAGTCTGATCATGCATTAGATATAGTCTTATATCGAAGTATCGAAAGATATAATTAGAAGGGCAAACTAGTAATTTTATCTAGTTCCAATTATCGGTATTTATGTGAGGATACACATGCACATGTTAATTATCTAAGCTATCTTTTGATATTTATTTAATTTAAGAATATAGTTTGGACTTTTAGTATAATAAGTCCATAATTAATAGTATAAACCCACTTGTATCAAGAGATAATTGTATTTGGGCCTTGTCTATTGGAGCTTGAATTAAATAGGACTATTTGAGTTCACAACCTGCACTAATATCTTGGGCTACATAAGATCAATTAGGCTTAAATAGTTATCTAGAAAATTACACAAAAAAGGAGAAAAAGGCCAGATTGATAGGTGGGCAATTTAGATTGTAATAAATATCCTAAAAATGTTTTATGAAAAACTATTATCCAGAAAAAATTTTATTTTCCATGCCTCTGCTTATCTTTGATTTTGTCATATTTTTCGTGAATAATAAATAACACAAACACATGCTCTGGTTTTTCAATATAATAGCCATTTTAGTTTTTTTAAGAAACTAGCAGCATAACGATTATAATTGTTATATACTCAAAAATAACTGGCATTTAGAAAAGTCCTAGACTAATACAGCATATATCATTTCAATCAAATTGCTATCACTGTATTTAAATAATTCAAAAATCATAAGTTTTCATAATATGCAACACATTATAAATTTTGATCAAAACAACATAAGACCGAGGTAAATGAATCTCTACCTCACTCGAATAGAGATACCATGCAATTGGATTCTTGGGGTGTCATTGAACGATCATTTGGAGGGCTAGAAACTAATTTTGAGCTCTCAATAGCTTGCTTTGGAGATCAACTTCCCAATTTAAAAAAATGATGTCATCACTGAATTCTTCGTGCCCAAAATAGTTGAATTAGATGTTTAATCTTATCAATTCAGGTTCGAGTAGAAACTCGACCTTTGGCAAGCAAAATAAGAAGAAACTCAAGTCATTCAATCTCATTTTCTCTGCCTATTATGAAACATAGTCAATATATATTATTTTTTACATTTCATTAATACATTCCAAATATGATAATTATAACTCAATTTAACAGTCGGATTAAAAAATCAAAAATCATTGTTTGAAACTTAAGACCCAGAATTACTCATTATACTCAAAATCAAATTGGGCAAAATGGAGTTACAAGACTCTTACCCAGAGATTCCTCTCATCGAGACAAATTAAAAGAACTTGGTTTGACGGCCTGAAGTCATCAGAAAACTCACTGGCGACCAAATTTCTCTACAGCATCTTATCCTCACTTACCGTGATCTGAGGCGTCGGCGACCGTAAAACTCTGGCTGGAGCTATTTTGGAGGGTGATGGTTCCTATCCCAAGGATAGAAGCGACTAGGTCTCACTAAAAGACCATCTTCTATAGGAGCTGAGGTGTGGCACGACAATAGAGAGAGAGAGAGATAGAGAGAAAGGGAGAGAGAGAGAGGAGAGATTTCGGGAGAAAGAGAGGGAGAGAAGGAGAGAGAAGCCTCTCTTTTGACTTTCAAAAACGCTATAGGCCCCAGTTATTAGTTATACATATATATATAACGTGAGGTTTTACAACAATAATATCTTTTAATAAAATAGCACAACTCAAACATCTCACATAGAATTATAGATAAACGTACTCCGAAGGCTACAATTACGCTACAATTACTCTTGTATATTGCTGAAAGTTTGATTTTCCTAGCCATCAAACCACACAGAAACGGTACTTAAGTATTGATCCTCAAAAGTATTGAAGCCAATATTGTGCTTAATTTCTTCGCATTCTTTACATATTCTGCTGCTCTGTGGTGTTGCTATAGTTGTCTACACTATTTGGTGGAAACCAATCGGCTAGGGAGAAACTTAAAAACCACGGCGAATCATTGGCACTTACATGGCTAGTGATCAGGATGATGAACGATCTAGATAAGTTAGGAGACTTGAGCCACATATTGAATACACTTTCCTTAAACAATCTTGATGAACATTCTAATTTGACAAATTTTATAGACATAGTCTAAAAAATTCGATAATATAATCTTATTTTCTCATCTTCATGTTCATATATATACATGAATTATTAAAATTTCTAGCTAATTTATATGTCATTGTACAAGTATTACGATACAAGACAATAGGGATTTTATCCATCCATATATGTTTCGGTAAAAATCAATTATGTGTCAGCTATCTTTTGCCGACACATAAAATTTGCCAAAATGTGTGAGTACAAGATAGAAGAAAAAGATTTTCACCTACACATAGGGTTATGTATGGGTAAATCATTCTCTTTCACCCACACATAGATATAGATATGTGGATAAAGATTATTATATGCATCGGTGTTATGATTAATACATGACATGGAATTTGAAGTAGATATTGACATGGTTTTCCACATGGCAATTGTTGATGACATGGATTGACATATGGCATAATTAGTATACGTGGTTGATGACATGGTACTGCCATAGACTATTACGTGGCCGATGAGCAATGACGTGGACTAGTCTATACATGACATGTGTATTCGTTTATGTGTGGGTAAAAATATTTTTATGCGTAGGTAAATATTTTGAATATCATTTAAAAATTTCAATTAAAAATATTTTTTAACAATATGGTATGGGTAAATATATAAAATTAGTGGATAAATACAAAACAATATATGTGAGTAAAATTTTTGTTTACTTATTTTAAAAATATTTATTATGATGCATGGTTAAATAAAATATTATGTGTGGATATATATTATTGTTCATTTGTGGGTATATATATATATATATATTATATTTTGATATATCTTGATATACAATTTAAAATCTCGCATTTTAATGACAAATACAGATCAAAATACTAATGATAAAATCGAAATGATAGCTGACCAAATTAAAATAACATAAACTAATGCAACATCGAACAAAGTCATACTAGTCTAAGGATATGTTTGGTAGGAAGAACAAGGGAGAGCAAAGAAAAGTTTTGAAAGAAAGTGGAGGGAAATAAATATTTTGGTTATTTGGTAAAGCGAAAAGGGAAGGGAAGAGAAAAAGGGGGAGAAAAGGGGAAGGAAAAAAGTTGTGGGATCCACTCAAATATTTTCCTCCCAAAAATGAAAAGAACATGGGGAATAAATATTTTTTACTCATGTTTTCAAGTGAATTTATCAAATTAACCTTGTATACTACTTTTAAAATTTTAATAAAAAGGGCAAAATAGTCATTTTAAAATATGCTTGTTTTCTTTCCTTTCTACGTACCAAATAACAATGGAAGAAAGATATTTTTCTTTCTATCCTACTCATTTTCTTTTCCTCCTAATTTTTCCTTCTCTCTTACTTTCTTTCCTCTCTATCAAATATAGCCTAAGTTAAAATCTAAACAAGTCCAAATATAAAATGTAGAACACACAACATATTAAGTTGAATCAAAATAAGTCTTAAAAGTTAGAAGCATAATTAAATTTCTAAAAAGAGAGAAATCTAATGAATTTTATCCACGAACTCGAAGCCAGACTAATGGGACTACTTGTGGAAGAATTTGGAAGAAGTTCTTGAGCTTTGATCAAATATATGTGGTAACGAAATAAGAGGCATAATATTGTTGGAAATTAAGGTTTGCCATATCAACTCGACATCAGCCTCGAGCTCCTGAAAACAAGACTTATATATGTTCAAATCCTCCAATACCTGAGCATAAGTAGGACAACCTGACTCTTTATTAGTATATGTCGCATAAGAAATACTAGAAGACCTACCTCAGCTAAACAAATGAATATACTGTTGACAAAGGATTTTTTCTAAAATGTCCTTATTGGTCATGTTCTCTAGAAGATTATGTCACCTCAGCTACAATATTTCATCTTGCATATAGAATTTGTTAGGTCTAAAAATTTGGCATTCTAAATGGCAAAGTTAGGAGAGCTCAAGTTGATATATGAAGGAGATGTTTACAGTATGTCTGAAGTTGTTGCAACAAGTGTTGTTTTATAACAAAAAAATTTCCATTTTTCTCTTTATGGAAACCTTCTAGAATGTATCTAAACGAGCTTAGTACCTATATAATGGTAGATTGTATGAGGAAAAATATGTTTTGCTGTTCAGTACAAATATGATATTATTCCTATCAATTTTTCATCAATTCCTTTTATACTTATCATATATATCATTGATTAATTCCTCATTCTTTTATCTATGATTGATATTTGATGGCCCCTTATTGAATCAATGAATTTGAATAGGTTTTTGAAGTGAATTCATGAGAACTTTCATCTTTAATTAATGCTAGATATTTGCTCATTAATTAATCAATTTTTCACTAGTTAATTGATATGATTTGTTGAGTTATTGTGAATTAATTTTTGATTTGTTACAACAACTTCGGATATTTATGGAATGATTGGATAATTTTCTTAAGTCTTGGCATATAATTGATATTGACTGCGATATGCTTTTCTAGATTAATTATCCATCTTGGCTGGTTAATTGAAGATTTCTAGTTTGCCAACCATTCCTTTAAACACATAATCTCCTAATTTCCCTCCTATATCAATTAATCTACTAGAGTTGTCAACTGAGAATTCAAATGTATTCACAACCTACTTTCTAGATATAAGTAGTAACACCTAGACAAGCTAATTTGTTCACATAATAAAACTAGACAAAAAATATTTAGTTCATAATATTAATTGAGAATAATAACATTATAAGCCAATGAGTTCAAGAAAAACAAAATCGAAGAGAGAAAAGTTATAAAATTCCCCCTAGAAAAGCTTGAAGGTATCCATAGAGGTTGTCAGTCTCCTCCTCTAAACTTGGTTTTTGCTCTCTTAAATCATCCCTCAAAGATTTGCTCTCAACAATATCACCCTCTAAATATGAAAAATACAAAGCAAAACTCACAAAAAAATGAAGAAAAGATGGTATGAACAAAGAAAGGTGTTAATCTTATAGAGGAGATCAAGAAATGGAGGCTTAGAGTCCATCTTCTTCTTCTTCTTCTCCTTCCATGGCTGTCTCCTTCTCTTTCTCTCTATCCCAATATACCTTTTTGAATCCCAAAGACAGGATTTTAAAGAGGTGGCTCGTGCAAACTTAAAGCAAGCCAAATTTAGACTCTTGGATCATCAAAAAGTTGATCTCGACTGTCAATTATTGACTCAGTATGCAGGGTGTGGCACCGCAGCACCAAAAATGGCACTGCAGCACCAAAATTACCCAAGACTTGGAACGATGGTGCCACTTCTTGGTACTATAGTGCCACTTTCTGCTAGTTTGGTGCCTCAGTTTTCTGAGTGCACCATTTCTTTGTTTGAGCTCCGATTTGCGCTATTTTTGTTACGTTACGACTGTATCGGCTTTAACTTCAATTCTTATGATTTGAAAGACCCATTTATGAGGAACAAATTCACCTCCATTCACATCAAACACTCTTGTTCTATTCTCCTATGTGAACAAACAAGTGAAACAAAAAAACAATAAGAAAAATGCTTAAAACAACTTAATATAAACAAGAACATAGCAAAACTTAAGGCAAATTAGTACTAGACAACTCCAATTTTATGGACTTAACAATTGCATCCCTAGGTTTCTTATTATTGCTCTTAGAAAAAATCGTGATTGCTTAGGTTCATTCTCCATTCCTTCCTTTTACATTGTTATTTACATTTAGATTCTTGCACAAAACTATCAAATATTGTTGTTTGGATAAATTAGAAGCTAGTTTTGGTTAGTACTTAGATTTGTAAATCAAGTACTCCTCGTGAGATCGACACTCTCTTAGTTCTATATTACTTATTGTGACTCGTATACTTGCAGTGTTCTGTGTGTTATAAATAGCCTAACAAGTTTTTGGCGCTATTGCCGAGGAGTATAGTGATTTACTACTTGTTAATACTAATATCTATTAGTTTTGATTTAATTCAAACTTTTTATTTTTGTTGTGAATCTCAAGTGCTTAATTTCATTATATAAGATGCATGGGGAGTGCAAACTTCTTGCCATTCCATCCTGAGATTGAGCATAGCTTGAGGGAAATTCGAAGACAGAAATCAAGGAGCCAACCCTCAAGAAGCTATGGGAGATCGAGATAATGCTAGATCTTTAAGGGACTTTACAACTCTTGTCCTAGAAGGTTTTGGTCCTAGCATTTGGAGGCTGGCTATCAATGCCACCAACTTTGAGTTGAAGTCAGCAATCATTCAGATATTGCAAGCTATGTGCGAATTTGGTGGCCTACCAAGTGATGATCCTAACCAATACATCATGAATTTTCTGGAGATATGCGACACTTTCAAACACAACGGAGTTAGTGAAGATGCCATTTACTTGAGGTTATTCCTATTCTTCTTGAGGGACAAGGCTAAGGGCTGGTTGAATCCCTTACCCTCGGGATCAATCATTGCATGGGATGACTTAGCTCTGAAATTCCTTACTAAGTTCTTCCCTCTAGCCAAAAATGCTGAGCTGAGAAACGACATCACCTCTTTTGTACAATTTGAAATGAATCCTTGTGCGAGGCCTGGGAGCTCTATAAGGAGTTGATGAGGAAGTGTCCACACCATGGGATATCGAAGTGGCGTCTCGTTCAAACATTCTATAATGGGTTGATGGGTCATTTGCGGACCATTATAGATGATGTTGCTAGCGGTGCATTGATGGGCAAATCAATAGATGATGCTTATGAGTTATTAGAAGAGATAGTGGCAAACAACTACCAATGACCTTCTAAGAGTGTCAATCCAAAGAGAGCCACTAGTGTCAATGAGTTAGAAATTATTTCTATATTGGTAGCTCAAGCTAGTGTATTGACCAAGAATTTGGAGTCGATAACCAAGAAGCTCGATTCAATGGCAGTCCAAGGAGTACATGCAATCCAAAGTTTAGCTAGTGCTTGTGAGCAATGTGGTGGCAACCACTTGAGTTCTTATTGCCTTTTGAACACATAGTCAGCTCACTTCATAGAGAACTACAACCAACCACACTGTAACAATCCCTACTCTAACTCTTACTATCTGGGATGGAGAAACTATCCAAATTTCTCTTATTGTAACTAGAACCAATAACGCCAAAATCCAAATGCAAGATCAATGCAACTTCCAGGATTCCAGAATCAAGAGCAATCAACACAAGAAAAGAAGCCATCTATGGAGGAGTTACTTATGCAATACATTGCAAAGAATGAAATCAACCTCTAAAATCAAGCGGCCACCATGAGAACCTTAGAGACACAACTTGGCCAACTCGCCAATGCTATAACCAACCAGCCTCAAGGAGCATTACCAAGTAATATCGAGGTGAATCCAAGAAATGAAGGCAATGAGAATTGTAATACCATCACAATGAGAAATGGGAAGGAGTTAGTGAAAAATGTTGAGAAGCCCACTTCACTATCCAAGCCAATAGTTGAAGAAGTTATCGAGGAAGAATAAGCCAAAGGGCATAGGAAAAAATCTAATCAAAAAGGTAGATGTTGATAGTCCCTTAACATCAAAGCCATGTCCTTGCAATTCACCATTTCCTTTTCCTCAATACTTTCAAAAAAAGAAGCTTGACCAATAATTCTCCAAGTTTTTGGAAGTGTTCAAGCAGCTATACATCCATATCCCCTTTGTCGAGGCACTTGAGCAAATGCCCAGTTATGTAAAGTTTATGAAGGAGATCCTCTCCAACAAAAAGACATTGGAGGAGTATGAGATAGTTGTTGTCACGGAGGAATGTAGTGCAATTCTTCAAAACAAGCTTCCTCCTAAGCTTGAGGATTTGGGAAACTTCAACATTCCTTGCATAATTGGTGATCATTTCTTCGCTAAGGCAATGTGTGATTTGCGAGCAAGCACCAATATAATACCATTCTCTGTATTTCAAAAGCTTGGTTTGAGTGAAGCAAGGCCAATTATGACAGTGCTCTAATTGGTTGATAGGTCGATCAAGTATCCAAGAGGAATTATTGAAAATGTGCTTGTGAAGGTCGACAAGTTGTTCTTTCCTACTGATTTCATCGTTCTCGACATGAAGGAAAATGAAAACCTTCCAATCATCCTTGGAAGACCATTCCTGGCAACTGGAAGAATGGTCATTGATGTTTACAAAAGGAAGCTTGCTATAAGGGTGGAGGATCAAGTCATATCCTTCAATGTGTACAAAGAGACGGATTCTCCTAGTGATATCGATGATTGTTACAGAGTAGACTTTGTAAAGAAGAGCGTTGAAGATAATGCATTAGAAGAAGCACCACTTATCAATCTTGAAGCCTCTATCATTGGTCTTGTTGATGAAGAGGCAAAGAAGGCTCAAGGGAACACCAATGATGGGGAAGCCCCATCATATTCTTCTAAGTCCAATCCTCTAATTGGAGTCACAGAGCCTTCA
Organism: Parasponia andersonii; assembly: GCA_002914805.1. Taxonomy (NCBI): domain Eukaryota; kingdom Viridiplantae; phylum Streptophyta; class Magnoliopsida; order Rosales; family Cannabaceae; genus Trema; species Trema andersonii. The sequence goes on from JXTB01000668.1 coordinate 106,688, forward strand.
CTCTCATCCTCTAACCATCACATGCTATACAAGAAGGATACAAGAAAGTGGAAGACAAGGAAGAAAAAGCATGGTGATCATCACTTCGAACCAGGACCAAGAGGTATACTTGGTTCATCATGTTTAACTTACCCTAGTATAACATTGTTGCCGGTATTACTGTTAGCTGAAAGTGATCAACTCAACAACCACTAAACCTTCGAGGATGACTGAGCGACTATCAATTAGATAAGTGCTTATTCCTCATTGCTATTTGATGTTTAGTGCATTCGGGATAGTGCATGTTTTATGTTTAAGGGGGAGTGTCTAGCACTTACTTGCTGTGTCTTTGTGAGCATTTTAATTGGTCAAACTTTTAAACTATCTTTCCTGTACTTTATTTTAGTTTATTCAGTTTCTTTATTTGTTTCTTAGTATATTTTTTTTCTTTTGTTTATTTATTTGATTGTGTGTGCTTTGGAGCTTTTGCCAGAGGTTAATAGTCGATGATATGATTGAGAGTTTATGTAACATAACTCTTTGGAAATATTTAGTATCATGACTGTTTGTGTACTTAAATCTTTTGTGGTTTTGCTTTGCAACAACTCTCGAAATATTTTGCAGATAGTTGTTTGCATTTAGCCTTAAATTAGTTAGAGTAGTTTTATGCTTGTAGCTCACAAAAATATTTTAAATCTCTTGATAGCTTAGAACTCGTTTAATTCTCAATCGAGGCGAAATCCTAGGTAACATGAAAATTGAAGAAATGATGTAGGCTATTTTTGGACCAGTTAAGCCTTTCAAGCCTACCATTTAAATGTGATATCCTTAGTTAGCCCCTATGAGCCAATTTCTCAATCTTTTTCATTTTGAAGCCAATAAACTCTTCTTACTTAGAAATATTTTCCCAAAAAACCTCAATTAACACTGTATATGCTGGAAAGTAAATTTTAAATTTGTGATGGAGTGTGAGCAGTTTATAAAGAACAAAAAGGGAAGTCTTTTGAAGGAGGAAGTTTGGCTACCTTACATTGGTAGTCGGATGAAAAAAAAAATAATAATAAAAATAAATAAAGCTTGAAAATGGGTCAAAAGCTAAGTTTGGGGGAAACGATTGTGGTATGCTTGACAGAATTGTATTCACTGAGCAAAAAGGGCATCTATGGTGTGATTTAACCTAAATGATACGATTCCATCCATCCATACCAAGCCTATATTATAAGTCGATTAAAGACCTATTAATCTTCGATTTAGTGCTATTCTATAGTAGTGGAGATTGACATGAAATGTGGGCTTATGAGATGATAGTGTAAATTTCATTGAGACAGCTCTAAGTTTGTAACCTAAGCCTGCATAAAGCGATGCAAGTATGAAGGGCTAAATGTAAGCAACTATTAGACACACACAAAGAGTTGCGAACTGTGCGAAGTTGCCACCAAAATTGAAATTCGAAACTTTTGTGATGCTTTACATTTTTTTTGAGTTGTTTATATCTTTTAGAGAGTGATAAGAGAATGTTGACCTCATTTAAAAGCTCTATTCATATGTCATGAATTGTGCATTTGTGTTGTTTTATTTATTTCTATTGTTTATTTGTTGTTTTAGCTCGAGGATAAGCTTTAGCTTAAATTTAGGGGTATTTGATAAGTGTACTTTATATTTATCTTCACTATACTTTCGAGCTTAAGAATTATTCGTATTTGGGCTTTTTTTTTTACGTGTTTTGCTGTTATTGTTGTATATTTCAGGTGAGAAATCATTGAGAGAAGAATTTCGACTTTTCAAGTAAAATCGAGGCTAAATTAAGGTAATTTTGATCATTTACGAGCAAAAACGGACGAATTGGGTGCTACAATGCCAAGTTGGCACCGCAGTGCCAAAAGTCCCATAGACTGGGCACAGCGGCACCACTTCGTGGCACTGTAGCAACATTCTATAATGCAACAGTGCCGAGAGATAAATCTTGTAGCACCACAGTGCCACAGCTATGGCACTGCTGCCCTGGGAGATAAGTCCCATGGCACCGCATCACCATACCCATGGCACCATGGCACCATCCCTTGGATACTGTAGCCCCGCAATGCTATAATTCGGCGCTATAGTGCCACCTGTTCAACCATCTTGATGTCAGAATGCTAATTTTGGCACCACAACACCACAAAGTGTAGACATGTTGCAGAATTTCTACATCATGGTCAGTTTGCTTCTATATAAACTCTCTTACACTCATCTGATGAGGAGGGGATGAAGGGGGACAAAAACCCTAGTAGCCAAGGGTTCCTAGAGCTATTTCTAAGGAAGAAACAACAATAAGAAAGAAGATTCAAGCTAAGGAGAGACTAGATTGGGAAGTTTGAAAAGAGTTTTTCTTATATCTTCTCTTGTTTTTCATCTTCTTTATTTTCTGCAAATGAATATCTATCATTGTTATTGTATCTATTTTGATTTATTTTGTAAGAACTTGAACTAAACTCCCTTTCTAGGGAGGCAATTGAACCTCTAATATGATCCAACTATTTAGTTTTCCTTTATTGTTCTTGATATCCAATGTAAGTTTATTGTTCTATCTTGAGTTTAATCCATCTATTTACTTGGCCATTAAATAGAGTTATGTTGTGAAATCTATATGAACCTGGGAAGGGGGAATATAGGTTTGGGCATAGATACGACAACATAAGATTGCCTAGTATTGGAAAAGTTTCCATAGGATAGGAATATACCAATGTAACTTAAGCAACCTTGTATGAGAACTGATATGAACCACACTAACAACGTGACGAAACCTGTTATCAAATCTGGAAACGCAACCCCAAGACCTTTCAAGTTTGATGGAAACCGAGACTCGTTACTTAGCAAAGCAAGAACCTTGGTATGGTGAAGATGCCACAAACGGGGATGGAGGATCCGTTTGATAAGTCAGTTTGAACGCCACAAGGAATCTCTCGATAAGTTCAGAAAAGTCCCTTCAAGAACTCGAGAAGAAAATTCTCACCCTTTGATTAATTTCCCCCAAAAAAAACATAATGTTGTAGGCGGCACATATATAGCCGAATTACACTTTCTAGGGTTTTGATTGTAAAATTACTAATCTACCCTTAATGAAGAAAAAAAACACGCCTAAAATAACCTTAGAAACAATCAGAAATTAAAATGTAAAATTCAAGATAAAATTACAAAGAAAACACGTCTCCATCAGATTATAACCCCCCCTTGCACGTGTATGATGGATTAGACATGCAAGTTGACTATGCAATGGCTCAATGGACGTGTATGGTTGATTGGTTCTCTCCCGGATCGACTTGGATGAGCAAAACTAACCTTTGTTCACCCTCAGTAGTGAACACACTTTCTTCTTATTGTAGAACTCTCTGGACTAAGTTATTCAGCTCTTCTTTGAATCTTTTAGCTCGAGCCCTCATCACTGGACCAACAGGAACTTGTACTAGACCACGAATCTTGACAGCCTTGATGTCCTCATAATTCCCCCCCTCTTGAGAAGGATTTGCCCTCAAATCATCATCACCTGCAACAAAAGGACTCAAGTTAGTAACATTGAAAGTAGCACTAACATTGTACTCACCTGGTAAATCAAGCTTGTAGGCATTGTCATTGATCCGTTCGAGCACTTGAAATGGACCATTTCCTCGGGGCAGCAACTTAGAATGTCTTTGTACTGGGAACCTTTCTTTCCTCATGTGTAACCACACCCAATCTCTAGGCTCAAAAATCAGCTTGTGACGTCCTTTGTTTGCTTGCTGCATATATTGCTTGGTTCTCCTCTCTATGTTGAGTCATGCCCTCTCATGGAGTTGCTTCAAAAATTCTGTCTTCTTCTTACCATCTAAGTTCACATGCTCAGAAATAGGTAAAGGTGATAAATCCAAAGGAGTTAAGGGATTAAACCCATAAACAATTTCAAACGGAGAGAACTTGCTAGCAAAATGAACACAATGATTACATGCAAACTCAATATGTGGTTAAAAATCCTCCCAAGTCTTAATATTCTTACTAATAACAGCCCTCAACAAAGTGGATAAAGTCCTATTGACTACTAACTAATTCAAATTAATGAAGTCTTTTCCCAAGTGCAGGAGTGTCAAAGTAATAAATTACTCGGTAAGACCGAGGTCAATCCACAGGAAGGTTAGTGAATAATACAAGACCATAACACATATATTATAGGAATAAAGATGATAGAAGAAATTATGTTATAGGATGATTATGACAATATAAAAAAATGACAAAAATATAACAATATAAAGTTGCAAAATTAAACAGTTACTAAGATTAAGGGATCCACTCTTGGGTACATCAAATAAGTATAACCTAAGATCTTTTATCACTCGATTGGAATCCACACACAA
>JXTB01000668.1:127760-149927 GCA_002914805.1 Parasponia andersonii
TTAACTTGCAAGCTTAAGGCTCGTCGTGCGACTAACCCAAGCATCTCACCATGATCTGCTCCAAACTCCTCATCTCCCATTGAGGCATCCTCCAAGGGTGGCATATCATCACAATCAGCCTCATCCTCAGATTCAAACTCACCATTATCTCAGATCACCATAACTCACTTGTTTGGACATTGGCTAGCTATGTGCCTTCTTCCCTGACATTTAAAGCATTTAATCTCACTAGATTTACCTTGAGAGGCCATGTTAGGAGTAGCAATTTTGGGCTCGGTTTTGGCCTTGGAAGTGGAAGAGCTTTCTTCTTTCTTTGGGTAACTCGACCTCCAAGGTGCTGCACTAAAAGTTTTTGGGGTGGGTCTTGGCCGTGTACCACGCCTCTTGAGTTGCCTCTCTACCTTGATTGTCATATGCACCAAATCTTCTAACTCCACATAATGGTGTATCTCAATCATGTTAGCAATCTCTCGATTTAAACCATTCAAAAATCTGGCCATTGTCGCTTCCCGGTCCTCCTCCATATTGGCTCTAATCATAGCCATCTCCATTTCCTTATAATACTCATCAACACTGCTGTTACCTTGATGGAGGCCTTGAAGCTTTAAGTATAGATCCCGATAGTAGTGACTTGGCACAAATCGTCGTCTCATCACTCTCTTCATCTCATCCCAAGTTTCAATAGGACGTTCTCCATTCTGCCTCCTATTAATGCAAAACTGATCCCACCACACAATAGCATGGTCAGTGAATTCGATTGCAGCAAGTTTTACCTTCTTTATTTCAGAATAATTGTGACAATCGAAAACCAACTCCATCTTCTTTTCCCACTTGAGATATTCTTCGGGATCACTTTTTCCTTGAAATGCGGGAATTCTCATCTTTATATTTCCTAAGTTGTTATCTACCCAGTTCCTAGCTTCTCTATCCCTGCCATATCTACTATGACTACCCACTGACATCCTATCATACTCCTCTTCTATACCTTCCCCTTCATCTTCATCCACCTCCTCAACTTCTCTTCAGTGCACCCTATCCAACCTTTCATGTATTTATTCTAATTCTGCCCTCATCATCCGCCTCATCTCTCCCAGTAATGTTTGCATTTGTAGGTTCGGAACAGCTTGTTGTTGACCCTCTTCGTTTGTGCTTTTCTCTTGATTTTTAGACATGATAGAAATCTGCAAAACAAGGTTAGAATAATATGGAAAAAGACCTCACCACACTCCCTCACATGTTTCACTCAAATACGATACACTCAATGCCACTCATGTTTCGCTCAACAAGTTCTGGCTTTTAACCCTCTTATGATCACACACACACTGCTTTTTTCCACTCGTATTCTTCTTTGAGTTCTTTCAAAACTAATCAAGAACTAATATAAAGGATTCAAGTAGCAAATCAAGACAAGAACAAACCAAACGAATCAGATTTTGTCACGGATTTTGATAAATTTTGGCACTCAAGTGTGGGGCTTTAGTAAAAAAGGGGTTTTAGGACATAAGAAACAAGATTGAAACAAAAAAAATTTAAGAAGGGTTCTGGTACTCCTTTTTTTTTTTTTGTCCCGGATCCTCTTGATTTTCCCTCTTTTCCTTTTCCTTCCTTTCCCTTTTCTTTTCTTTCTTTGATGTTGCAGAAACGTGTGAAGTGCACAAGAGAATCGGTAACTTAAAGAAAACAGGTAACTTAAAGAAATGGGTAACAAGAAACGAGTAACAACAAATCTAGAAAACTTGGAAAGCAAAGATCACGATTTTGTGTTTTTGTTTTTAAACTCTAATGGATGCAAACGTATTCAAAGAGGAACCCAAAACAAGGACACAACCCGAAATCAAGACTTAATCAAAAATGCACACAACCTGAAATCAAGACTCAATCAAAAACACACACAACCCGAAATCAAGACTCAATAAAAAAAATGCTGAAAAAGAAAGAAAATAATCTGGCTAAATATGATTTTTGGCCGAATTGGAACCTAAACCTAAACAAACGACTCGACAAGGAAAAACAAGAAAGGATAGGCAAACCTGATGAACCTAAGCTCTTGATACCAACTGATATGAACCATGCCAATAACGTGACGAAACCCGTTACCAAATCTAGAAACGCAACCCCAAGACCTTTCAAGTTTGATGGAAACCGCGACCCATTGCTTAGCAAAGCAAGAACCTTGGTATGGTGAAGATGCCACAAATGGGGATGGAGGATCCGTTTGATAAGTCAGTTTGAACGCCACAAGGAATCCCTTGATAAGTTCAGAAAAGTCCCTTCAAGAACTCGAGAAGAAAATTCTCACCCTTTGATTAATTTCCCCTAAAAAAAAACATAATGTTGTAGGCAGCACATATATAGCCGAATTATACTTTCTAGGGTTTTGATTGTAAAATTACTAATCTCCCCTTAATGAAGAAAACAAAAACACGCCTCAAATAACCCTTGAAACACTTAGAAATTAAAACATAAAATTCAAGATAAAATTACAAAGAAAACATGTCTCCATCAGGTTATAACCCCCCTTGCACGTGTATGATGGATTAGACATGCAAGATGGCCATACAATGGCTCAGTGGACGTGTATGGCTGATTGGTTCTCTCCTGGATCGACTTGGATGAACAAAACCAACCTTTGTACACCCTCAGTAGTGAACACACTTTCTTCTTGTTGTAGAACTCTCTGGACTAAGCTATTCAGCTCTTCTTTGAATCTTTTAGCTCGAGCTCTCGTCACTGGACCAACAGGAACTTGTACTGGACCACGAAGCTTGACAGCCTTGATGTCCTCATCAAGAACTACCTACTTAATCAATCCAATCATTTTATATTAGGAGCAACTATTACGCTAAAAAATGAAAATACATAAAATAACCGTAAGTGTACGGATCGTAATAACCGTAAGTGTACGGATCGTAATCAAGTAATAAAGTGATAAGTATAGAATTGTCAATTCCACGAGGAATTGTGTGTTAAATTATCGTTAATTACCAGAATTATCGTGACCTAATTTTATCTAGACAACCAAATTAAATGAGTTTATAACATAGATAAATACAAATAAAAATACAAAATTAAACATGGAAACTTTATACATAAATGTACTAGGGGATTGAATTCACCTAACTATCAACTATGTCTTTTGATCACCAATTGCATTCAAATTAATTATTCCTAATTTATAAGCCAAGAACCCAAAGATATTTCTACTCCTTCTCTCGAGTGCCGAGTGAAATCACTCCTCAATCTCGGTTCCAATATCTCTATTCCAAATATAGAACTTAAGAATTCATTATTTTTAATGGTTCTTAGGTCATGGCTTCAAAGAAAATATAGGTTCTCTCAAAATCTATAAAATCTTAGGTTATACTATCCTTTGGTTGTTTCTATAATTTCCTTTCTAAAGTGCTAATTTCTAGAAACCAAATCATCCAATAAGTATCTAATTAGTTGAAAAGTATTAAGCACGGAATAGCATAAATAAATTCAGGAATAATATCGAAGAATATATTGGAAATCGAGACATAGAATCAAAGTTTAAGTTACATCATTCCCCAAGCATATGACAATTAGTTCAAGATAGGAGAATCAAATATTTGAACAAGAATTTCATATATCCAAACATATCCACAAATCAAGCACAATACAAAATTCAAATGAGACTAGGATTAGAAAGAGGATGAGAAAACCTTTTTTGTAGAAGTAGAACTTCAATCTTTCAATCTCTTCAAGCCACTCTCTCAAGCATCTTCTCCAAGAATTTTAGCTCCAAACTCCTTCCTTTCTTGAAATTTTGAGCTCTCTTTGTTGTTTTTCTCTCCTAACTCTCTACCACTTGAAATGGAGGCTTAAAAATGTATTTAAGGGCATCAAAGTTGAACTAGGCCGGGTATAATATCAACCATTCGATCAGATGGCATTAAAGGTCTAGATTGGCTCTTAAAACGCACTTCTGGATGCTATGTAGTGTCATGGCACTCTAGCCTCTGGAAGTCTGATTTCTAGGTTGTGCCACGGCACTACTATTACAGGACTGTGGCCCTCTCTGCTCTGGAACTCTCCAGAGTAGCTTTTCTTCCTAGGGGGGCTATTTATTCGTTTTAGCTCCATTTTGCTTAATTTTCATTCTGTTGCATTCGTATCGAACTCAACTTTCGTCTCAAATGGTTGAAATATCCATATTTGTCACCAATTTTTATTGATTTCCAATTATTCATAAGAACTACAAAAACAAAGCAGAAACACATCAAACTAACATAAATGCTTAAGAACTTACAATTATTTGAGCTGAATAATACTTGATTTTGAGTGAATGAATCACTCATCAAATACCCCTAAGCTCAAATATTTGTTTGTCCTCAAGCGAAACAAAACAAGGAAAAGAAAAGCAAAACAAAAAATGTGAGTTTTATATCAAATCATAAACTGTGCAAGTAGCTCCGAAGCCACAAAATGTTCCAACTCAAAGAAGCTATAAACATTGAGATTATCTAGATTTTCAACTTTAAGCATCAATTTAACTGCACTCAAGACTCTCGATGTGTAAATGTGTGCAGAATCAATATCACTTAACAAAATGAACTTCAAATAGACTTATGTGTTTTGATCGACATAGAAAGATCTCTATATGATGCAATTTGGAACTACCATATGCCCATTTTTTATGTTGCTCTCTAATAATATATATTAGTATGTCATAAAATATCAAAAGGTCATTCATTATGCTTGTAATGTAAGCTTAGAAAAAGGTAAGGTAATTTCGGAAAGAAAAAATTAAGGTTTGAATCATCTTTAAGCATATTAATCCAAGACCTTTGTAGAGTTATTTCTTGGTACACCAAATAGTACTCCTAGAATTTCTTTTTTCAACTAAATTTCTCTTCTATCAACATTCCACCAAACACTTATTGAATTTTTCCTTTTTCTTTTTCTTTTTTTTGAAACATAAGATACAAAATAAGACAAAATGATGAAAATTAAAAACCTCTCCCCTAAACTCAAAATCTTGAAAAATAAAATAGAGGGTAAGGACACAAAATTTTCACCAAATTATTCCCTACTCTTTTTTTTCTTTCTTTTTTTTTTTGGGCTTCATAACACCATCCTTTTCTCCTCACATGAATATAATACAAAATAACTCTTTAAAACAATCAACATGCTTAAGAATAAGGTTGGTGGTCATTATTTTGATTTGGCAAAAATACAGTAGAAAAATATAGGTACAAATAGGCTCAAAGTGGGTGCACTAGGATGATAACGTATCAAGATTAGCTTGGAAGGGTCAAACTGTCCATAGATGACCTAAATCATTTCTCTAATGACACCTAAAATAGAATTTCATCTCAAACTTTACTCAAATAGGTTCTAAAGTTCATGAGATATCAATGCCTATCTAGTACATACAAATGTTTTCCAAAAGCTCAAAGAGTCAAGTGATCATGATTATCGTGCTCAAAAGTATAGAATCAAGAATGAGGTTCAATTAATGCAAGCTAAGCACATGGATAATCTCAATGAATTACATTTCAAAAGACCTAATAGAACATTAAATGACTATATTCATGGTGGCTTTCATCAATGTTTGTAACTTGTGCATGTATCGTAGCCACCGTTCTTCTCATGGCTTTAAGGGAGTCATAGAGAGACTCAAATTGTGAGTTGAGAATAGTCTCCCTTCTCTCCCACTCCTCATAACGAAGTCTTATCTCTTTCAAAAATTGTGTAAAAATATATTTAAGGTTTGGAGAAGGCTCCTCTTAGTGATGTGGAATATTATAACATTGCGTCGAAATGTTAGAGTTATTTTCCAAACCAAGGTAGCTTGGTAGATAACTCCAACTCCGATAGTCAACGCTGGCAATGTCTTCCAAAATCCAATAGGCTTTATCAATAGATACTTGGTAGACAGAGGAGGTACCATTTCCTCTCTCTACCCATAGTCTTGTTTCGGGCCGAAGGTTGTAGAGGAAGTTTTGTATTTGATACTCTGGGGATAAACCATGATTTAGACATAGTGTTAGCAACTCCTTATATCTCCACCATGCACAATAAAATGGCTCCAAGTCTTGTTGAGCAAACCACAAGAGGACTTGTTCATCTAACATCTCCAAGTACCTCTCAAAACAAAAATTTAAAAATAAATATTAAAAATGAAAATAAATGCCTAAATTAAAATCAAGTAACTTACTCCCGATATCAATAGTAATCTAAAATGCCAATTCTCCAGCAATGGCGACAAAAACTTGTTCCACCTAAAATGCATATACGTAAAATAACTGCATGTGCACAGATCATAATCAAGTAATAAAGTGATAAGTATAGAGTTATCAATCCCACGAGGAGTTGCGTGTTAAATTATCATGACCTAATTTTATCTAGACAACCAAATTAAATTAGTTTATAAGATAATTAAATACAAATAAAAATACAAAAATAAAATATGGAAACTCTATGTACAAATGTACTAGGGGATTGAATTCACCTATCTATCAACTATGTGTTTTAACCACTAATTGCATTCAAATTAATTATTCTTAATTTATAAGCCAAGAACCCAAAGGTATTTCTACTCCTCTCGAGTGCCAAGTGAAATCACTCCTAAATCTCGATTCCAATATCTCTATTCCGAGCCTAGAATTTAAGAATTTATTATGTTCAGTGGTTCTTTGATCATGGCTTCAAACAAACTATAGGTTCTCTCAAACTTTATAAAATCCTAGGTTATACTATCCTTTGGTTGTTTCTACAAATTCCTTTCTAATGTGCCAAATTCTAGAAACCAAATCATCTAAGTAGTATCTAATTAGTTGAAGCATGGAATAGTATAAATAAATTCAAGAACAATATCAAAGAATATATTGGAAATCAAGACATAGAATTAAAGTCTAAGTTACATTATTCCCCAAGCATAAGACAATTAGTTCAAGATAGGAGAATCCAATACTAATCTGAATAAGAATTTCATATGTCCAAACATATTCATAAATCAAGCACAATACAAAATTCAAATAAGATTAGGGTGAGAAAGAGGATGAGAAAAACTCCTTTGTAAAGGTAGAACTTCAAGCTTTCAATGTCTTCAAGCCACTCTCTTAAGCATCCTCTCTAAGAATTTTAGCTCAAAGCTCCTTCCTCTCTTGAAATTTTGAGCTCTCTTTATTATGTTTTCTCTCCTGACTCTCCACCACTTGAAATGGAGGCTTAAAAATGTATTTAAGGGCCTCCAAGGTGACTGAGGCGAGGTGGAATGTCAACCATTTGATCAGATGGCATTAAGGGTCTAGATTGGCTCTAAAAACTCGCTAAAAATGCACCTCTGGACACTGTGTAGTGCTGTGATGCTCCTTGGCAAGCGTTGCGGTGCTTTAGCCTCTGCAAGTCTAATTTCTAGGCTACGCCAAGGTGCTATTATTACAGTACTGCGATGCTTTCATCTCTGGAACTTAGCACGACAACTTTTCTTTCTGGGGCACAATTTCTTTGTTTTAGCTCCGTTTTGCCTAATTGTTATTGTGTTACATTCATATCAAACTCAACTTTCATCTCAATAGGTTGAAATTTCCATATTTGTCACCAATTTTTCTTGATTCTTATTTATTCATGAGAACTACAAAAACAAAGCAAAAACACATTAAACCAGCATAAATGCTTGAGAACTTATAATTATTTGAGCTGAACAATACTTGATTTTGAGTGAATTAATCACTCATATCTTGGAAAGAAGCTTATGAATACAATAGGATTCTTAGTTATAAATTCTAAATGGATAGTTATGTTTTGAAGAAAACTAGTAGTTGGAGGAGTTAGAGGGTAGATTGCATCCCTAGGTTCCTTATTGTTGCTCTTAGAACAAATCATGGTTACTTAGGTTCATTCTTCATTCCTTCCTCTTACATTGTTATTTAAATTTTGATTCTTGCACAAAACCATCAAATATTGCTGTTTGGATAAATTAGGAGCTAGTTTCGGTTAGTAATTAGCATTTGTAAATCAAGTACTCCTTGTGAGATCAACACTCTCTTACTTCTATATTACTTATTACGACCTGTATACTTGTGGTGTTTTCTGTGTCAGAAATAGTCCAACATATACCCACACACTCAGGTAAAGTCATTGTGCGTCCTAAAGGTACTCTAACCTTGACTATTATCTCCCACTAACATATCCTCATCACGAGAGGAGTTAGAGTATCTTCAGTAAGATGTAGCATAACCACCTCAAGCAGCTGGCCCCTCCGCTCCACCACCACCCACAACCAGTGCCAGCTCCATGGACTAGACTAAATAGATTACTGAGATGAGGGAGTAGATGAGTCAAATGCAGCAAACTTTCTTGGCTCATTAGCAGCAGCAAGGCCACCAGTTCGCTACCCACCAGGACCAGAGTTTCCAGTATCAGGTGTAGTTCAGTGAAGCACTAGTGTAGTTGTTCACCAACTGTTCACTTAACATTGCCCTAGGGAGACACCTCTTTTACTGCACCACCTCAGTTCTAGCCATACCAGCGTTGACCTCCACCTCTACCTCCACCTCTGCCTCATGGTGATGATGGTGCAGACAAATGATATCTTCTTTCAGGGGAGTTCTCTTTTCCATTTTCTCAATTTTATTCTCTCTATTGAGGACAATGTCTGTTTTAAGTTTGGGGGAGTGTTTTTATTCTTCTTTATTTAGTGTGTTTTTAGTGTGTTTTTATTTTGCTTTATATTTTCTAATCTGTTCACCTGTTTTAGGCTAATGATAAGAAATGTGATTGCATGGAAAGTAGGTCTTGGACAATTCTAGATACTAACTTAATTTGTATGCTTGGCTCTGTTTTGGGTTTATGCTTTCTTCAAATTTTACTGCATATTTTTGAGCACATAACCTTGCACTTTTTATCTTCTAATGTCTAGAGGAAGTTTATGCAAATTAGTTATTTCTTTAAGATCTCATCAAACTTTAGAACTTGTTTGAAGGCTATTTAAGGTGAAATCATAGGCTATGCTTTGCTAGAAATATGATATAGGTCATCTTTGGATCGATTGAGCCTTTTCAAGCTAACCTTAATACTCGAAAGACTATAGTTGACCCTTCTTGAATTCAAAATCATTTTCTTTGACTTCGACACTCTGAGCCCAGCTTCTTTTTGTTTGCCAAACCCTCAGCCAACACTATGAGCACATGTCATTATTGAGGGGATTACTATAAAAAATTGGATGATCAATGAATGAGTGGTGAAAGTATGTTTATTATTGAAAATGGCCACACCCTCAATTGGGTTAAAAAAAATGGAAAGTAGACTTACTCAAGGGTATGGCAACGTGTTGAAAGTTTTTTTTGTAATAGAAGTCATTAGAGCAAAAGCTAAGTTTTGGAGAAAGTTATAGAATCGTACTTTGGGTTCTTTAATGAATAAAATCATGGATTAAAGTTTTTGTCCTCTGGGGTGTTCTAACCTTAAAATTTTTCCTTGTCATCTTACCCGCACCCTAGCCTTTTCATTGAAATCTTTCAAAAGTCCTAGTGATCTTCAGTGATGTTAGCCTAATTAGTGGACAATGGGTTAAAAAACAACCTTATGGAGGGAAATTAGGTCTTTGATCTTCGCATCACTTGTTTACATAAACGAATCCGGACTAAAATTAGTTGAATGAGCTTGGGCTATGTACGCACACTCACAGGCAGGAAATTGAAAGGAAAAGCATAACTCATGCAAAGTTGAAATTCTAGATGTTGTCAATATTTAGTAATTCCCCTAGATCTACTATTTTAAGCAATCTTTGAGGCCTATAGATGAGCAAATTTTGTTGGTGTCTATTCTTTCCTTGTTTTCTACTTTTTATTCTTTTTTTCTTTCCTGTTTCGTTTGCTTGAGGACTAGAAAAAATCAAGTTTGGGGGAATTTGACAAGCAAATTTTATTCACTTATTTGGCCTTATTTTTATATCTTCATTTGCTTGTTTTCCATGTTTTCTATCCTTAATCTTGTGTTTCTATTTAGTTTTCTCAGGTTTTAAATAATTTTAGAAGCATTGGGCATAGCCACTAAGATGGAAAATAAGAAATTATGGTGTATTTGGCAGAAAGTTAAGTGTCGCAGCGCCCAAGGTTCTAGAAGTTTTTCTAGAACCTCAAGCGCCACGGTGCTATACAGGCGACACCGTAGTGCTGTCTCTTTTTTTGCCCAGTGCCATAGTGCTACACAGACAGCGCTGCAGCACTACCATCTAGAAGGTTTTGGCCACTTGCTCAGCGACACGGCGCCACGTGTTCTGGCACTTTTTGGCCAGTTTTGATCTAGCCGCCAAGGGGGTATTTAAAGGACCTTTTAGGGATCTGAAAGGAACATCTGGGGAGATTTTGTTTTTGGAGTTTTTCAACAGCTTTCAAGGAGAAAAAAGAGGAGAGAAGAGCATGTGAAGAGATTCTTACCAAAAGAGTTCTTCTTTTCTTCCTTTTATTCTTTCAGTGTCTATTTTTGTTGGATTGTGTTTGTTATTTTCTACCATGAACTAAGATTTTTGTCTAGAGGAATGATGTAATTTGACTTGAACCTATGTCTTGAATCTCAATGTTGATTTCGTGAGGTTCTCTTTTGGTTATTTGTGTCATTCTTGAGCTCATTGCTTCTCAATTGATTGGCCACTTTTATGACGTTATTGATTCTGGAATTTTGACTTGAGAAAGTGAAATTGTGGAATTGGGGTGAAGAGTGATACAACCTAGAATCACGTAGAGTTTGAGAAAACCTATTTAATCTTTGAAGCTCCTTAAGAGCTAGTAAACTTAATGAACTTTTAGTTTGTCAATTTTAGATAGAGATATTGAAATTATGAATTAGGGGTAGTTTTCTATTCATTCTTGAAAAAGAGAGTAGAATTGCTTGAAAGCTCTAGCTGATAATCATTTTGGGAATTGGTTTATAGTGGCATTGAGATTTAAAGGACATAGGGGATAGTCAAGTGAAATCAAACCTCTAGCATTTTTACCATATTGTTATTCCTTTTGCTACATTCTATCTTGCCTTAGTTTTTAATTGTTTCTTAATTTGTGTGTTTTCAATTCTAGTTTAGTCTTTCAATTACTACCAATTAATTGAATTATCTAGATAAAATTAGGATCACTTAATTACAGTACTTAGTAAAAATTTAATTCCAATCTCCTTGGATTCGATAACCCTATTTACTATTTTACTACAAAACTTGATACTGTACACTTGCAGTATAATTTACGTATATATTTTTAGCGTAACACAATAAAACTTATAAGAAGGCAATCACAAAGCGGAGCCCTAATGTGCGGGGGTATAAGCCTCCACTCCTTATACTAAAAGCTAAAGTGCGTATGGATAATGTACCCAATCTCATTACTGAACCACTCAGCGTTATCACGAATAGCTTGCATAAGAGTAAAATTGAAGCCCACAGTAAACCTACCCTTAGTTGTCTTCTTCGTGGTTTGAGTACCTCGCCCATAAGTGGCACCACATACATTTGAACCAAAAAATGTGTCCATTGATGTAGATGAAGGTGCAATAGAGGCATGAATAGGCTTTGCAATATATAATTATTAAAAAAAGAAAAAGATAAGTCTATTATAATGGCATTAGATAATTTTAAATAGCAAACTAATAAATAGTAAGCTCAGAATAATATCATACCATTAGAACAAAAGGCGTGCCCATAGCTACAGATGTAGGTGCAGTTAGGGCATTGATAGGCTCTACAAAATCCAATAGCTAAAAAGAAAAAACAAATTAATAAAAAGTAACAAATAAATAATTTAAATGAATACAGTAATAAATATTAAGCTTAAAGTAATATTATACCAGTAGAATTAGACGGTATGTTCATTGTTGAAAATGTAAATACAGCAGAGGCATGAATAGGATCTGCAAATAATTCAAATACGTACACTAATAAAATTGTAAGCTCAAATTAATGTCCTACCAGTAGAACTAGCAGGTGTTTCCACTGATGCACGTGTAGAAGCAATGGGGTTAAGGATAGTACTAGCTCTATGTCGACTGCTCTATCCTCCCCTTTGTCCACTCAAAACCCTGCACACAAAACTGGTAAATATAATTGTTAGCAGAACAAATTTTACCCCAAAAGCATGAAATTTATTAAATTCAAAACAAACTTTATTATTTCTTTTACTGATCTTAAAGGCACAAAATTTATTAAATTCAAAACAAAATTTGATATTTCTTTATAAGCTAATCAAGAAAGTCAATCATGTAATATCATCATCAAGATCTAAATTATCAGAGTCTTCGTCGCTTATATATTCATACACTACTTCATCACTAATGAAAAGCCTTCCATCACCATCATAGTCCTTATCGTCCTCCATTTCTTCACCTTTATGACTTATAAAGTCATGGTCAATGCGTTATTAGTTGAACATCTTGTTAGACCAACAAAGACGTTTCTACTGCCTCCTCGGTTGAAATTGTGGCAACTCACTAGACTCTTCCTCTTGGAATACCTCATCATTCATATATTCCTCATCATCATTAGACTCAGGCATCATATATGTTCCGATGATTGACTTTTTCTACAACCATCCAATTCCTTCCTCAACTTTGATCACTTAGAAAAAACATGCTGAGCTTGAGTAGACAAAATAAATGGATCTTCAGGATACTAATTACTGATAATGTCAAGTGATGTCAAATTATTCTCAACAACCATTTTTTTGCCTTTAGGATTGCTATTATACCACTTACATTGAAACATGAACACCTTATGTTGATAGACGAAGTCTAATTCTAAAATTTCAAGTATCACGCCCTAATATGAGATGTTACCACTCTTTTCATCACCCCACGTACAAACTCTAATATATTGTATCTTGAACTTATGTCACAGTCTTTGCAACAAAATTGAATGCCATTCATAATTCAATTATGTCACCTTGTGTAGCGATCATCCGCACATTGTGATAAGAAACACAAATCACGAATTACTCTCGTACTAGCTAAGCATGTAAGTATTTCTTAAGAAAGAGGTCTTGGGTTCAAGTAGAGCTAGTTATGCGTCATGACGATTAAAACATTTATGTCGTTAGCTAAACACCCAGAATTCAAATTTACTATGTATATATTTCTCCTTCTACAAACTGACCTTAGCATGTTGTAATATAAACTAAGAAATAATCAATATAATGGCAAGAAGAGTCGATCCATAGAGAATGGGAGTTAAAATATCTCTAAGTACCAGAATTATTACAACCCGACTTTATTTATGACAAAAAAAAAAATCAATATAAAAATAAACAAATAAAAATAAATATAAGAAGAATAAAACGTAAATAAAATATAGATAAAACTATGCATGAATGTACAAAGGATTCAAATTCACTTAATTACT
This sequence comes from Parasponia andersonii, assembly GCA_002914805.1. Taxonomy (NCBI): domain Eukaryota; kingdom Viridiplantae; phylum Streptophyta; class Magnoliopsida; order Rosales; family Cannabaceae; genus Trema; species Trema andersonii. The sequence goes on from JXTB01000668.1 coordinate 141,109, forward strand.
CCTAAGTTCGACAAATTAAGTAATTACCACCTTAATTCCACTTAACTCATTAATCAAGGGACCTAATCTAACCTTATTACCTCTCCTAAGCATTAAATAATATAATATACCTAACAAACCTAAGTATATATTCCTATTTATCCTGATGAATTAAGTGTACATTAAGTTGAAGCCCTTAAATAGAAATTAAGATATCACTCTCTTCCTGATCTTATAAACTAAAATTATCAAAGCCATTATATAGGCATTGATCTCCTCACTGCCTCACAACAACCTAAACTAGACATCTCAATTCTGGATTAGGAAATTACTCTCTCTAGTGCACCTGATATTTGAACGTTTCATCACTAGTTATAAACACCCAAAATCAAATTTACAATTTATAAAGTTTCCTTCTATTAACAAACCTAGCATGTCCTAATAAAATTAAAACTAGCTAGTATAGTGGCAAGAATGGTCGATCCATGGAGATTAGGCATTAGACTATTGTTAGGTACCAAATATCGCAAATCGACTTTATTTAGGCATAAGTTATAAATGAATATGAAAATAAACAAATAAAAACAAAGATAAAAAGAATAAACTATAAACAAAATTAGATAATATTATTCACGAATGTGCTGGGAATTGATTATACCTAATTACTCCTAATTTTATTAAATTAAGTAATTACCATCTTAATTTCACTCAACTCACTAATTGAGAAACCTAATCTAACCTCATTATCTCTCCTAAGCATCAAATAAGATAACACAGCTAGCTAACCTAAGTTGATATCCCTATCTAACCAGATTAATTAAGTATTCATTAAGTTTAAGCTCTCAAATGGAAGTTAAAGTATTGCTCACCTCTCGATCTCACAAGAACTGAAACAACCTCAAGCTATCAAAGTGATTATCTAGGAGTTGATCTCTTTCTAGTCTTACAACTACCTAAACCATGCTTCTTAATTCCAGATTATGAAATTAATTTCTCCTAAGCATTAAAATGACATCCTAAAATCAACTAATTCATTGGCCAAATAAAATAGAAGCATTGAGCAAAGAGAAGAATAAATGAATTGAAAATGGAAAATAGACCAACAATAAATAAAATAATTGAAACAAAGAGTAAAAAGGATAAATCAAACAGTAGCATAAAAATTATAACCAAATATGGTAAAATCCATGGCTAATCTCAACAAGAAATTCATAAATCTAAGCATGTTCATACAATAAGGTCAATACAAATTTCTAAGAGATTAGGGTGATAGAAAGTAAAAGAAAAACTCTTGTGGAGATGAGCCTCAAGTCTTCAAATTTACTAGAAATTCTCTCAAATTTTCTTCGAAAATCTCCAACTCCAAGCCTTCTTTCTCTAGGAATTTGTTTGTTTTTTCTCTCAAGTCTTCTCATTGAAATTTATGTCTCCATTCCCTTTTTAAAACAATCTCCTAGGTCAAATTCAAGCACACTTAAGGATAGATGGTTGATAACTCCATGAAAATGGAGTTATTTCGTGGCTTACTACTTTGATTTGCTAAGTTTCTTTAAAGATAAAGGTGTTTCTTTTGTATTTAGAGATGAGCTTCAAGTCTTCAAGAATCTCTCACAAGAATTTTTCATGAAATCTCCAACTCTATACTTTCTCTCTTTACGAATTTGGTGTGTTTTCCTCTTCAACTCTCTACTATTGAAATTTGTGCCTTCATTCCCCTTTTAAGCGTCATTCTAGGATAAATTCAAGTACATTTAAGGATGGATGACTCTCCATTATTGAATCATTAGAAGGAAGTGATTCGGGTCATCCAAGGTTATTAAGAGGCTCAAAAGTGCATTCACAATGTGTCAGAGGCACAACCGTGCTGTGGAAGTAGCACTCTTAACAAGGAAGGTACATATGTAGTGCCCAAAATTCTCACAAGTGCATTTGGCCAATAATAAACATTCTTACATTTAATTTTAACATGTCTGTATCATATGAAATTTTCATTTTATCTTATGAAAACTTGGTTGATTGACTGACTAGAATTTTGTAATATAATATGTGTAGTGAAGAATGAATTCTTCATTCCAAGAAGAAATTGATGTGCTTATTGTCAATAAGAGTTGCTTATTTATGAATAATTTCCTGAATTTATATATAGTAACTTATAATGATCATATATACTTTCACTCATATATGGTATATTAATATTGTCTTTAAAAAAAAGAAATTAAATAATTTTGTATCTACATATTTTGTAATGTTAATACTGTGAAAGTAATTTAGTTTCATGCATTTACATGCAAGTATATCTTGTTAATACTTTGTAACCCTCTAGGAATCTTTAGACTTGCAATCTTGATAGAATTATTATTAATAAACTTAGTGTCGAATTTTAATAAGTTTACGTTCGCAAATACTTGAAATTATGTGTGTAATATTATTTTAATATTAAATTTTATTACGTGAGAAAACATAATTATTCCTTATTTTAACTTAGAAATTCTAAGTTAGTTTTCCTCAATAATATATTGATTCTATAAAGATTATATTACGTACATCAATACAACCTAATTAAAAATGTGACATGTTTATGTCATATTAAAAAATTATTACATTTTATAACCTAAAATTAATGGTATAGTACCATACCATAATTTGAATGGCTAGGATTTAAGTATACAAAGAATTAAGTGGACAAATCAATCTAAGGGTGGAAAGTAACTTGTAGAAAAAGATGAAGAGTAGTGAAATTTTATTTTAGGAAGGTAATAACTAGTAACCATAATTCAAAGTGGAAGACATAAACAAAATGAATTAGCAGCTTTTGTTTCCATAATAATTCAAAAGGTATGAAAGATTAATATAGTGAAGACTTTCTTTAGGAGCTAGTGGTATTGGATTCCAAATAATTGAAAAAGAAGAATAGAGACAAAAATATTTGAGAAGTGAAAAATAAATTAAAAGATAAGGTAATGGAGAGAAAAAGAAGATATATTGATAAATTGGTAATAATGACACTTGGATTATATGATGGAATTGTTACGAGACAATTCCGCAAGTGCACGGTGTCAAGTTTTAGTAGTATAAAAGAAAGTAAGGATGTCGTACCCACAGGAATTGAAACCTAATTTTTACTAAGTATTGCAATTAAAATAATCGTAATTTTATCTAGAAAATCGAGTAATAAAAATATAATATTAAACTAGAAAAAAATAACGATAATAAAACTAAGATTCGCAATAGAGAAAACAATCAATATGTAAAAACTATAGAGGTTTGATTTTACCTAGTTATCCACTATGTTTTTCATGCCACTTTATTAGTGACTAATCTCCTAGTTTATAAGCCAAGATTCCTAAAGTATTCAACTCCGTCTCTCGAGTGCTGAGCCAAAATTATTCCTAATATCCGATTTCAATATTCCTATAAAAATCTAGATAATAAGAATTTATTAAGTACTGTGATTCTTTTTAATTGATTTCAAAGAAATTATAGGTCTTCCGAACTCTATACACTTCTAAGTTATATTATCTAATAGTCACATCTAAAATTCCCTCTCCCGAGTGCTGAATTTTAAATACCAAATTAATTAATTGGTGATCAAGCAATGAAAAGCATGAAGAACAAGATAATACAAATAAACTGAATGAAAATTTCTCAAATAATAAAGTTGGCAATTTAAAAACATAGTATCTAGCATAGGCTACATCATTCCTCTAGATAAAAAGAAATTAGTTCATGATAAAAATAAGAAAATAGAAAAAGATGTTCTTAAACATATTGAAGAAAAGAAAGAAGAACTAGATTTGGAAGGAGAATTTAGCTTCTCTGTCTCTAGGCTCCACCGTATCCATCTCCTCCTCTGGGCTCTCTCTCTAAATCTCTCTCTAGAATGAGTGTCTCTCTCTCTGAAATTGTGTTCTACCTTCTCTGCTACTCACGCTTGTTGTGGCTGGTCTCCCCTCTAGACTCATTTTCGTTGTGTCTCTGTTTTCGTGTATTTATATGCAGCGTATGTGATAATAGGTAGCCGACTAAAGTGATTTTAATTACCCAAAAAAATTTCACGCTCATCAGAAGAATGGGCCACCGACATTATGAAAAGGGGAAGAATCATTTATTATTTAACTTCTTATTTGATTTTATTCTTATGTTTCCTTAAAATCGTCACCATTTTTACGTGCAGGCAAAGTAATAACTAGAACATGAGCTCATTGGGCCTTTATTATTTAGTCTCCAAATTCTCATCTTGCTCACTCATGTACATGCAGGTATTAGAAATATTTGGGCCCCAACTTAACTAGTTCTCACGAGCGCAATACATCACACATGAGCTTGTCATTTGATCTTAGGCTCATATTTTTATCTTCTTTCTTAGTTGTGTTTTAGAAAAACACCACTTTTAAGCCTCTTTTCAATCAGTACCACATAACCTGCTCAGTTTAACAAGATAACACAAATTAAGGTACAGACTTTAAGAAAAATAACAATTAAGCAGAAAATTAAAAAAAAAAGCTATATAAATAAAGTCTAAAATATAAGCCCATCAAATACCCCTAAACTTAATGTTTTGCTAGTCCTCGAGCAAAAGAAAAAAACAAAACCAAAATTAAAATCCTAAACAACTAAACATGACCTAGCCATGACCCAATTTAATTCTCAAAAATTGCCTCAAAAATTTCACATAATATAAAGCTCAAGGAAAAACTCCAAACACTGTAAAAGTCTAGAATTTCAATTCAAATGCCAACCTGATTCCACTATAGATTCCTTTAGTGTGTGTGTGAAGAAACGATTACATTCAATCACTCGCAACTCAGATCAGTTTATGCAAACAAGTAATTGTGAAATATCTCTATATAGAAATATATAAACTCCATAGGCCTATTTTTCATATCACTCTCCATTAATATAGACTACACTACACAAAAGATCAATAGGACTTTATTAAGCTTATAATGTTAAGCTAAGATGAAGGCAGGATAATAGACATATGTGTGGCTCAAATCACCCTAAGCACATGTTTTATTCTTGGATCTTTATCTTTTCCTCAACCCTTAAATTCGAAATAATCCATAGCTCCCCTAAACTTGTTCTCCATTCCCTTCTTTTATCAACAAACTTATGATTTTTCATGATTTTTCATAATTTTCACCACACATTTTTTTCATTTTTCTTCACTTTTTTTTTTCACATGGGTATAGTACTTTCTTCTTTTTTTTTTTTCATGCCTCTACAAAATATTTTTCCTCAACACCACCCTTCCTCCCAAATTGCATAATTCAAAATATTTTCAACAAAGATCACATGTGCTATCAGGTGTAAGGTAAAATATTGGAAACTTTTTAAAGCTAGGCTAAAAATATGGGTATCAAGGAAAAGGTCAATAATTAGGCTCAAATGGGTAAACTAAGGATATAAGTGTGTCAAGGGTAGGCTTGAAAGGCTCAAACGATCCAAAGATGGCCTAAATCGTATCTCTAATGCAATGTAGTCTAGGATTTCGCCTCAAGTGATAATTAAACAGGTTCTAGGGCTTATTAATAAAATTTCAAATAATTTACTTAATCTACATAAACTTTTTCTAAGTAAACAAAACAATTAAATGCAACCATCTATGTGCTCAAAATCATCAAGAAATCATAAGCAAAATCAAACTAACACATAATCAAGCACACAGACAAAAATAATGTTCATCATTCTTCTAAGAACCTTATTCAGCTAAATCAAAGTCTTATCTTCGGCATTCAACAATTAAACTAAACCAAAACTCAAAAAAAATTGTTTTGAAATGTTTTTCATTATTATTTTTTTAAAAAAATTTTATTTTTAAAACCAAAACCAGAAGAAAACCACCATTTCGTCCCCCCCCCCTCTTCCCCACACTTAAAATAGACATTGTCCTCAATGTAAAATAAAGAAAATTAAAGTACGGATGACTTCCATGACAGGGAAACACAGCTGGAAGTAGACCGCAATCTCAAATGGAGGTCACACTGATTAAACCAAAGAGCAAGAAAAATTAAGAACTCAAACTTTTTAAGACATAATAAACTAAAACAAAAATAAAATTGAAAAATCAAAAAAAAAAAAAAGAAAGTTTAGAAATCTTGAAAGCTTGGGTTGCCTCCCAAGAAGCACTTGGTTTAACGTCCTCAGCCAAACATCTTCTTCTTTTTCAGTTTGGGTCTCCAAGAGGAATGCTCTCAATATTTTGTTCTTCTTCTCCATGGTAATGCTTCAACCTTTGGCCATTAACTCGAAAAATCCGTCTGTCACTACCCTTTACATCGACAGCCCGGAACGGAAATACCTTCTCCACAACAAATGGTCCCAACCACCTTGACTTTAGCTTACCAGGGAACAACTTCAGACGAGAGTTGCATAGAAGAACTTGTTGTCCTGGAGAAAACTCGCGCCTTAAAATTTGTTGGTCATGCCACTTCTTTGTCCGCTCCTTGTATATCTTAGCATTCTAATAGGCATCATTGCAGAACTCCTCCATTTCATTTAATTGTAGTATTTGCTGCTCACCGACTACCTTTAGATGAAAATTTAGTTTCTTAACTGCCCAATAAGCATGATGCTCCAACTCCAACGGTAGATGACATGCCTTCCCAAACACCAACCAATATAGTGACATTCTGATAGGTGTTTTGAAAGTTCGATATGCCCACAATGCATCATCAAATTTTATAGCACAATCCTTCCAGTTGATACTTACTGTCTTCTCTAGAATATGCTTGATCTCCCAGTTAGATATTTCAACTTGGCCATTTGTTTGAGGGTGATAAGCAAGTGCTACCTGATGCTTCACACCATACTTAGCCAAAAGAGCATTAAACAGTTTGTTATAGAAGTGTGTCCCTTCATCACTAATAATCACTCTTGGAGTTCCATATCTAGTGAATATGTTCTTATAAAGGAATTTTAAAACCACCCTAGCATCGTTCGTTGGAGTAGCCACAGTCTCAACCCATTTTAACACATAATCAACAGCAAGCAAGATATATACCTGGCCAAAAGAAGGTGGAAAAGGACCCATAAAGTCGATGCCCCAAACATCGAAGAGCTCTACTTGTAGCATGCTTGTCAATGGAAGCTCATGATGTCATGAGATATTACCAAGGCGTTGGCAACGGTCACAAGTTTTCACAAAAGTATAACTATCACGAAATAAAGTAAGCCAATAAAAACCAGACTATAACACTTTTGCTGTTATTCTTGTAGGTCCAAAATGTCCTCCATATGGTGAAGAATGACATTGATGAAGAATCGCTTGAGTATCCTCTTTAGGAACACACCTCTGTATTATTTGATCTGGGCACCTCTTGAAAAGCAATGGATCATCCCACAAGTAAGATTGCACATTATGCAAAAATTTCTTTCTTTGTTGAGAATTGAGAACCGGCGGTAACACTCCCGATGCTAAATAATTAACAAAATCTGCATACCATGGGAGCTTTGCTTCAGCATTAAAATATTACGCCCCTTAGCTTAACTATATGACTATGTAGGTCAAACTAGGAAGCATTATTTTTTATAAACCATGACTTTAGTTTTGTTCAAAAATTTGAGCCAATTTAAACTTTTTAAACTCTAAAACAAAAGAACCTACGTGGCATTATTTTCTGAAAGTGTCTTTACAAACTGTACAACCAAAAAGTTCTTATCCATTGATCTTGCCATCCACAGTGATATTTACATCACACCAAAATATCAAAATACAAAGAAAATATCGCCCACAAGTCAAGCTCATCTACATCTATATGATCATGGCGACAAAAAAGTGTGCTAGCCAACCGGCAAATCTATACATCATATATCTCATCACCTACATCACAGAAACTAAATGAGTTAATGCTCAGTAAGTAAAGATTATGCATATTCGTGAACATGTTTCATGCATAAACTTCATTGAATTCCTATTGTACTCTTTCTTCCATAACTTTTCATTTTGATGCACTTTTCTTAGAAAACATTTCTTTATAGGGCCCTTGAGTACACTACAAAGTCGCGGCAGTCAGTAGGTCGTGCCCACTTATGCATGAAGGAAACACATGGCCAATGCGAACCATACCTACCCAACGCAGACCGACTAGGTAATGCACCTAATAAATCTCATAATATAATGCTCAGTCCTGGCAGTTGGTAAGCCGTGCCCACCTATGTGGGAAGGATGCCTGTGCAAATCATACTTACCCAACGTAGACAAACTAGACAATGTATTAAAATCTAATGCACGGAAAACTTCATTTCTTTGAAAATCATGCTTAAATGATCATGCCATGCTTATGTTTCCGTAAACTTTACAACAACAATATAAATAACATATAATTGAAATAATACACATAAACATGTAGGAAAATATCTTGTATCTACTATTATTCTTGTGATACAGTTAAAATAAATCTTTACTTACCTTTTATCCGGTAGAAAAGATAGTGGAAAAGGTCAGTATTCTCGATAGCTAGTATGCTTAGAACCTGATATAGTAATTGATGCCCATAATTGAGACATCGCATCACGGAGCCAGGAATTGAAATCTATTAAACTATGGCTTATCTACCATAACTAGAATATAATTTCGATCAAGATAATAGAAAACAAAATTGAATAATGAAGTATTCTTGTTTAATTCAATTTGACACAAATAAGAGAACCAAGGTCTTTAACATGTTTATTCATTTGGACAGTATGTCCCTTAATTATATAACATTTCCAAAACTAGAACAAAATATATATATATATAAAAGTATCCAAATTTACCAAATTCGAAAGTGATTAGAGAAATATACCCTCTACCTATTTCAAGCTAGTGAAATAAAGAGAATGACCCCACATTAAATCAA